>JAOYSI010006516.1:2011-12780 GCA_025775065.1 Hiodon alosoides | reverse complement strand
CCACAGTGCGTGCTCCCTCTCTCCACCTGTGCCATCCAGGCACACCCCCCCCCTCAGGCACCAGGTCCCCACAGTGCGTGCTCCCTCCTCCGGTTGCTCACTCTGAGCCTTCACTCTGTTAGCACAAGCCGGCCAGGGACCCGGCACCCCCGCCCTGTAGACTGTCCTTACTCAAGCCCCAAAATATCAGCCATTCACCCGTGTACGATCTCTGTCCCGGAAAAACTCTCTCTCTAGCCACACAATTAACCTTAACTCAAGTCAACCGGAACCATAATGGGAAAGTCGGTAGCACTTACCTACAAAGGCCTCTGATACCATGCTGTCCAGGCTGAGGGATGCGTCTGAACCGGGAGGAGAGAAGTCATGTGAGCCACCGGTCGCTTCTTAAGAAAGTAACACTAGACCAGAAGTATCAGCCTGTTTAACGGAGTGCGAGGCGTCTCTCCCTTTCCTGTCTGTGCTGCAGGGAAGGCAGGCAGGCTTATCGTGGCGGTGAATGATAGTGACAACTGCTGGCCTGATATGTACAAATACCAGCCGTTCATTAGCAGCGGGCTTAATCGCAAAGATCCAGATTGACAGGCCTGTGTGCAAGCGCGCGGTTTGCAGATGGAAAAGCAAAGCCAGAGGCGTTCCTGCACCCCCCCCCCGGGTTTCCCCATCATCACCGATGAGACAGTAAGCGCTTGTCCTGCTGGACAGTGGACCAATGAAGCCCGACGCAGGGAGAATTCCTTTGTCTCCGCTGCACCGCCATGCCAGGCTTAGCGGGGGGAACAAAAGGACAATGCCGACAGTGTTCCTTCCCTTCTGAGGAATGA
Source organism: Hiodon alosoides (assembly GCA_025775065.1). Lineage (NCBI taxonomy): Eukaryota > Metazoa > Chordata > Actinopteri > Hiodontiformes > Hiodontidae > Hiodon > Hiodon alosoides. The sequence continues at coordinate 11,956 of JAOYSI010006516.1, read as the reverse complement.
CAGGAATGTGAAAGTGGGAGACGGTCTCAGGGCAGCGGCACCTGTGCCAGTCAGGCGAGGCCAGGGAAGAACGAGCCCAGGAGCGGAGTCCTGGGAAAACGTTCCTTTGGCATTGAGGTGGGAGGAGGGCTGAACCTGACAGGCAAGAAGTTACGCTTGGCCAGGTCTCGCACAGCTGGCCAGGTTTCGGTTCTGAAGGGCTTGTTCAGTGGTCATTCCACGAGCCACAGTTCAGCGTAGGCAGAGTGGGGTTTCCAACTGACGCAGAGCTGCCTGACAGAAGTGAAAACAGTTGATGGAATCCCCCCCCCTCCCCAACCCATCCCACCCCCACTCACATTCAAACGGAATGTATCCCTTTGGAAGCGGGGGCTCTGAGCGAATGCTGTCAATCTCCACTCTGAGTGAGAGAAGGTCAGGGTGGGAGGCTTGTGGAAGTTTCTGGAATGCCATCTGGTTTGCAGGAAGGACTCAGGAGTAATCTCTGTCTGCGCTCTGAGTGTAAGAGACACGCGGGTCGGTGCCTCACTGTCTCTCTATTCTCTTCTGTAAGCTCCTCCGCTTTGTGGTGAGCTCCAGAAGAATGGCGTCACGGAGACACAACTGATGGTGTCTGGAAAGCGGTCTTTTTGTGCACTTTGTCAGGGAGCATGATTACATTTAATGGAACAGGCATATACAGCCATATATGACGTCTGACTCAGAAATCCACCAAAATTTTCAGCTGGTGAACATGACATCACCATCACCATCCATCGTTCCTTCACGTCTCTTTAGTTTGTCTTTGTGTCAAGTTACTGTTGATAAATCGTTCCAGGTGATGCATGATTCAGGGAAACTTTTATCAGAAGAAAGACCAGAGCAAACAATTACAAATATAAGGAGGCCTTACTTACTCACCAGGACATAGTTACTAACTTCTATTATTATAGAATAATAATGCTGTCTTTGACCGTTAGATAGATTGGATTCTAAAATGTCTCTGAGTGAAGAGTACCCCCTACTGCTTAGATGACGAAGTGCAGGTAAACGCTACTGACCCCATGTTAAAAAAAACATGTTATTTACACTCTGCACAACCAGACAGTGACTTACAGGGGCGCTACACTCCAAACCCAAGCAGCGCCCCTGTAGGCCTCTAGGGCCACACCTTTTATGGGTCTGGTTTAGATTGTCTCCGTCTGATTCCAGTCCACTGGTGAAATGCAGGGTAACATTTGTAGCTGTGAGAGAATATCACCGACAGAGCAACTTCTATTCTCGCACATTGACTCGGAAACGTGACACACCCAGGACAGGTCCAACAAATATTTTTATTCAAAGAGAAATAAACAGAAATAAAACTTAAGTAACAATCTACTGAAATTTATTTTTGGCTTCAACAAACACTAGAAAAGAAGAACACAGAAGGTTTTCTTTAACCGGACATACAGGTCACCACTGGCAAGTCTGTGGCACGTGTAAAACACACAAAAAAAAAAAACAGAAAAAAAAACACTCTTGATCATATACATATTTCTATGAAAATCTTATTTCTTTAAACAGTCTGTACAAAAGGTCTCTCTTCATAAATTATTTTCATATAACTTAATGACTGTCTAGTACGAGATGTTTAATTGAATGAGTGGGTTTTCCCATACGTGATACTGGTCAGACCCCCCGACAGAGAGGTTTCCTGTACACGGTACTGGTCTGAACACCAGACAGGGCGGTTTTCCCATAAGCGGTACTGGTCTGAACCCCGGACAGAGCGGTTTTCCCGTACACAGTACAGGTCTGAACCCCGGACAGAGCGGTTTTCCTGTACGCGGTACCTGTCTGACCCCCGGACAGAGCGGTTTCCCTGTACGCGGTACCTGTCTGACCCCTGGCCTGGACAAAGTTTGGCACTAAGTTCAGACATGGCTGGCAAGCATGTCACCCGCCAGTGTTCCACAGTACTGTGTTTGAGTGGCAGGCTAGGCGTGAGTGCCTACGGAATGAGTGCGGTGGCCCATCTCCGTGGTGACTGCACGGTCGGCCTGCGGAGCCATCTGCACACATTGGGGAAGCTCAGATCCATTCATTTCCACAACTTTAGAGTTCATTCGTTTAAAAAAAAAAACAACTTTTTCTCTTTATTTTAGGAGGACTTCAACTAATGGGATCTCTTATGATAAAAGCAGCAGTGTTACTTTTGAAACTATGAAACTGTTTGTATGGACGCAGTTACAACACACCCAACACACAATCTTCCTAGTAATGATAATAGTAATAATAATAATAGTAATAATAATAATAATGTCATTAAAAAAAAAACTTCTTTTGGAAGAAGGACGTGAAAGGAAAGTGTGTACGGCCAGCTCCTGAGCTTGGCGTTTGGTCTCGATGGGTGGGCAGGACCTGCAAGCCCAACCCGAAACAAAGAAGAAAAATGAACTCTGAGGTAGATAACTGGCCAGGCTGATGGCCAGGTCAAAACACGGTCTCTTGGAAGACAAATTAACCTATAAAGCCGATTTAAAGAGCTACTTTCAATAAGAACCACAAAGCTTCCTTTTCATGTCTATCTATCTATTAAACAGCAAAAACTGGTAAGTATTGTACTGAATCATTTCATAGTTTCAAATGGTTTGCCCTTTTCCCTGGCTTCTTCCGGACACATTGCATGGGTCTTCTTTATAGTGATGAAATCGGTGAGCGTGACACTCACAGGATCCCCATTGTCCTTTATGCGTGTTTGTGTCCATACACAGAATAAACGCAACTCGACGCCATTGGACACGAAAGGCACATTCTCCAAACTGCAATCTAATCCGGCAAAAAGTCAGTAACGTCTGTCATTTGTGCTGAGAGAGAAACGCTTTAGCCATCTCCACAAATCACCAGCTCACAATTCTTTGGTGAAGGAAACATTTTGGGAAGTGCCAAGCTTGGCTCATATTTCCTATCAAAGCTAGTTCCAACTGCAGTGTTTTTCATCTCTCAATTTTCCTAAACCGAAAATGACAGTTTTGCCAAGAGGGCTTATTTTGTTTCGCTTGCAAGTTCCCGCACAATCATAAATCCGAGTTTCTCTGTTTGTGTTACATCTTAAAAGATAAGAGAAGAAGAAAAAATACACAATCCGACATTAGTCAATCGCCTCTAGCCCCAATTCCACCCGTCCCAAATAAAAACAACCCAACCCCACAGAAAATTTCTCTTTAGCCAAAACTACAATATCTAGTAAGATATTTTAAAAGCAATATTTAAATGGTGATCATTTGTCAGAATTTCTGTCACATTCAAACAATCGGAGGCCCGTTGAGCCAGATGAACACGCATTTTAAACCAATTACAACTTCAGAAAGTCGTTCCACTCAAAACTTCTTGATTCTTCTGTTCTAAAAGGTTTACTTTGATTAGTATTCAGCAGTGATGAGAGGGAAATAAAGTCAACATCTATGTACAGCAAACGTCTAAATCCTAAAAAAGCCCTATCTAGCTGATTTACAAGGCAATCATTTTCAACCTTTTCATACTCATCTAGTCTCAGAAGTTGCCTACACAGCTACTGTCTGAAAGAATTTAAGGCAAATTGTAAGATAGGACAGACACTGACCCAGACCAGAATAGACAAATACTTTACAGGAGACACTTTACACTTCACCATAGCAACTCACACAGCAAGCGCAAAACATCCTTTTTAAAGTGTCCGCTTCACAAACTGTTTCAGTATAAAACAAAAGGGAAAAGAATATGCATTAAAAATCATAAAAAATATTAACAAAAGGCATGTTTCCCGTCATGCATCTTAAACGTCACGTGGCGCTCTGTGTCTGGAGCCCCAGTGTCCGTGTGGAAATCCCTGGTAAAAAATAAACCTTCTTTCTTTACTAAAAATAAAACTTTTTTTTTTCTTGAGAATTAGCATCCTTTGAAGAAATTAGGTATTGATTTGCACCTCATGGAACTTATACCAAAATAGTTTCAGTTCAGATCGTATTAGAAGCGAAAGAGAATCGTTGTAGAACCTGTGCAAAGTGTTGATAAATCCGTAAAGCACAATCCATCTGGAAAGCCCATGATTGTTCCAGCCGCCATCCCCTCTGTCTCTTGGGCTCCCAGCACACATCTGGAGGGGGGGATACAGACTGGAGTCAAGAATCTACGAAAAAGAAGGAAAAGCACTGGCGCTGGAGAAGAAGCTCAGCCCTTTCCCTCCCTGGGGGAGCCGTGTGGAACAGACAGAGCGGCATACCTCGCCTTCACTTGGCTTGTTGGTAAGCGTAGGCAGAGTGATCGCCGCTCTCCGCCTGCTGCTGACCGCTGCTCTCCTGCAGAGAGAGGAGAAGGGGAAAAACACTGTCCTGCAGACCTGCGCAACAAAACCTGCCTTCATCTCTTCCTCTGGCTTGTTACCCCGATTCCTCAGGGCCATTTCCATAAGACAACTGCACCTCAAGCTGAGGGCTCTAACTACATAAACACTATCTGTTGTTTCACATTCGTACTCGCCAGATGCTCTTATCAAAGTCTAGCTTACGATGCTACACTTCAGTCCTGGGTACAGCTGGATCATTGATCAAACTATCATGGTTGCGAAACTAATGTTAAGTAGGGAGAGATTTGATAAGGAAGATGGACAAACCTCCAGCTGGACCGCCGTAGCCTGCATGTGGGCGTACTGGGGAATGTAGGCTCCCTGCATAGCCGTGTTAGCGGGCATGTACTACAACACAGAAACAATGGATTACAGCGGGACGTCCAAATGCAAGAAAATGCACTGTTATTTCACTGTAGCGTGTTAAACGGCCCTTTCTCCAAGGATTCCACTCACCGTTCCAGCGCTGCCCAGAGAAAGGTGACTCATCTGCTGTGCCAGTGGACTCATCATGGACGCAGGCTGCAGTGACATAGTATGGTCCATAGAGGGCGACAGAACTGCTCCCTGGAAAATGGTATGAAGTGTAAAGTGAAAGTCACCAAGGTCAAAGTCACACAGCGGACCAATGGCCTGATTACGACCATGTTCCTCACACAGCAGACCAATGGCCTCCAATTACGACCATTTTACTCACACAGCTGACCAATGGCCTCTCATCATGATCATGTTACTCACGCAGCTGACCAATGGCTTCTCATTACGACCATGTTACTCACAGAGCTGACCAATGGCCTTTTATTACAACCATGTTACTGTGCTTAAAAAACAGCCTACATGGATTTCTGAGAGGAGCAGATATACATCACAGACGATGACAAAAGCACCTTCAATCACATCACAAGTTCATCAAGAACTTGAGCAATATAGGCCTCAGTGACAAGGCTCACTAACAGCTCCTGTCATTTCTGCCAGGTTATCAGGCAGTGAGGGGAGAATGTTTTAAAGAATGATTTTCTTGCTGGACAATGTACTCGAGATCGGTCAGAGAGCGACAGAAGGCAGTAGGTTTGCTTTGGGGTTAGGACAGTGTGTAGGCCAAGTCACCACTAGATGGCCCTTCCTGTATCGTTGGTCACATGAACAGAGATAAGTCAAGTGACCTGGGTGTCAGCCCTGAAACCCACATAAAAGAGCAACCTCATGTCACATTAGACCTGGCTGTCCCAGGAGCCCTGGCGGTGCCCTCATCAGCCTTAAAGCACATTGGAGCAGTGATATTGGGGGAATATATTGGAGGCACAGCTAACTCACAAAATCGGGACAGTGGACACGTGCTCGCTCGGCTCAGAACAAACAGCTGAGATAACATGTTGTTACTGGGAGGTACGTTGTATTCGCCGGGCTGTCACTTCCTGTGGCAGGTAAGTGATGTGTAAACAGCAGCGAGGGGCCCTTTTAAGCAGTGCCACACCCCGTCATCTGACAGGGACTCGTTTCACATAATCAAAGCCTGCTCTCTGAGCTGATTTGCATCTCAGTGTCTCCCTCATTTGTGAGGACCATTCAATGAAATACCACCACTCTTCTTCTCACGGGCCTTAGTAACATCAGGGAAAGAGTGAGAGGGGAGGGATATGGATGACAGAGGGAGGGGGGGGTGACAGAGGGAGAGAGAGGGGTGGGTGACAGAGGGAGAGGTGGGTGGATGACAGAGAGAGAGGTGGGTGGATGACAGAGGGAGAGAGAGGGGTGGATGACAGAGGGAGAGAGAGGGGTGGATGACAGAGGGAGAGAGGGGGGCGGATGACAGAGGGAGAGGTGGGTGGATGACAGAGGGAGAGAGAGGGGAGGAGACCAGAGAGGACAGGGAGGACAGAGAGTTTATTCTCTTACCGGGTGTTGCATGATGTAAGGCTGGTGTGTCATCCAGGAGGGATTCTGTACCTGGAACATCACACATATGCAAAGGGTAAACTCCCTGAAAATCAGCACAAACTAACCCTGGCACTCTAACACAGCCTCAGGGTTCAACCGCCCCCCCCCCACATGAAAGAGCAAAGCGGGTCTTTCGCCGGTTCTTTCATGTGGGTTTCATATTCATGCCTGGGCCCTGAAGCGCTGGGTCAGCGCATTACACAATCTCATCCATACAAGCGCTAAACTACGGGCTTAAACTCTGTGCCTGCTGTTTCCCATTCTAACGCAACGACACACCTGAAAGGCAAACCTGCCCAGAGAAGCCCACCTGGTAAGTAGAAACGGGTGAGATGTACGGTGACATGGACGTCTGGGCGATCATCCTGTTGGTTATACTGTACGGGGAGGGGTAAAACCTGTGCGGGGGGAAAGCAGAACCGCCAGTGTAGCTGTGGTCAGTAGCAGAATCAGCATTGTGACAGTGGTACCCAGCCCCAGCAAAACCTCCGCCTCTCACCCGTTCTGCATAGCCGCCGTGGTGGGGTCGTACGTGATCATCCCGGCCTTGGGGGGAATAGAGAGCACACAGCTAGAGTCAAACGCGACTGGCTGCAGCTCCACGGCACACTCACAGGGACCTAATCCAGCCAAACCATTCCACGGACTTAACACTCGAACATTCTCACCTCCTCCACAGATGTGCGTTGTCTCCGAGAATTTTAAACACTCATGGAGATGGAGTAGCGGATATTTCATAGAGCAGTTTCACAGGCTAAAGTTACCCCAGTTCTCAGCTAGTTAAACGGAATCAGACCCGGTTAATTAAGACTTGTAATCTGGGACTGTGGAACCTGGAGAGGGTATTTATAACAGAAATGAAAGTGACCTGGTGCATCAGCACTTTGACACATTACTTTACATTACTTAGTCGACAGTCTCATCCACACCTTACACTTATTATTACACCTTACACTTATTACGCTTTATGCTGCTGGAAGCTAACTTAAGCCTTTTATAGTGGGTGCCTCGTTCAGAGGAAAAATAACTGCCTCAACAAGGCTTTAACTACTCTGCCCCCTACTGTCCTCCCAAACATTTTGCATTCACCATTCACTGAAAAATAAAAAGGCAGGACTTACAAGTCTCACCTCGCCGTCCCTGGACCAGGAGCGACCGTTCTGCAGGTATTTGTTTTGGCTCTGTCTCTTCTTCTGTCCGCCGTCTGCAAACTTGCAGAGCAGGGGCTCCGTGGGTGCTGAGGGAGACAGGGAGAGCGTTCTCACGCACAGAGCGGAGACGGGGAGAGCGTTCTCACGCACAGAGCGGAGACGGGGAGAGCGTTCTCACGCACAGAGCGGAGACGGGAGAGCGTTCTCAAGCACAGAGCGGAGACGGGGAGAGCGTTCTCAAGCACAGAGCGGAGACGGGGAGAGCGTTCTCACGCACAGAGCGGAGACGGGAGAGCGTTCTCACGCACAGAGCGGAGACGGGGAGAGCGTTCTCACGTACAGAGCGGAGACGGGGAGAGCGTTCTCACACACAGAGAGGAGACAGGGAGAGCGTTCTCACACAGAAGAAAGCGATACTCTGGGCCTGAACCCTGGAACACTGGCACTCTGGGCCTGAACTCCGGAACACTGGCACCCTGGTACTTACCCAGAACTCCTGGTGGGGTCTTAATAAATTTCCCATTGAAGTGTGAGATCACCGCATCGCACTTCTCCGTCGATTCCATCCTGGCAAAAGAGATGGAGAGAAATGGAGAGAAGTGTAAGACATTAGTACAATGCGATACGCTCGCAGCAGGTACTGGGGTGCAGCTGCACCAGGAAACACACGAGGCGTGAGTCACGGGCTTGGCACGCAGGCTACTCGCTCTAGTGCCTCCGTTACGCAAGCGTGGAGGCTTGCCACAATGCTATAATTAAAGGCAGCTCAGTCATTACGAAACTGTGTCCTAAAAAAAGGAACTCCGCCATTCGGGCCCTCTCAGAGTCAATACAGATTTGTCCTTGGCATTCAAACAAAACAAAAAGGAAAACTGATCAAACACATTTTCGATGACAAAACCTTCATATATCTATAACCAAAATATTTTTCTATCACTGAATCGCATTTAGTTAAAGTTCAAGGTTTTGCTTCCACTACAAATGCCTGTCAAAAATTCCCCACATGCATTGCTCTCCGTGTAAAGATGGGTCGTTACAGAGGGTTAACCTGAGGGCTGTGGGTTTTTATCCCAAGTGTCACAGGTCTGATTATGGCACCATTGCTAAACATCTCCAGCGAAAACATAGCTCTATCAGCTTATAGACCCGGGCCCATACTATTGGACATTGTTTCGTTCCACAAAGTTCTGAGAAACAGCATGAAACCACAGTCATGTCTCGCTCATCCCCACCTGGCGAAGCCCACTCCCCTGCTGGCCCCGTTGGAGTCCCTCAGTATCCTGGTAGAGACCACCTGTCCGTACGGTTTCAGCATGTTCTCCAACTCCTGCTCGTCCATGGACAGTGGCAGGTTGGACAGGTACAGGTTGGTGGGGTCTTGTTCCTGTTGCTGGGGAAACAAAGCAAGCAGGCTGATGGGCATTTAAGCACCTGCCAGTCAAAGACATCCGTCTAAGCAATTGATATCAAAAAAGCTTATTAACATTAATTTACTTAACTTAGCTGCTTAGCAGGCACTCTTACCCGGAGGGTATTTACGTGGCTTAGCTTCGCTCATTTGTGCAGCCAAGTATTTACAGAAGCAAGAGCAGCACTGTGGCTCAAAGGGTACAACTGCGGTGTTATAGCAGTGCCCAGAAATTCTGATTAACTTCCATCACCACCACCCAAGCTACGCAATAAACCGAAACCCTGAATATTCAGGTCCCAAACGGTTCAGTTCTAATCCACAAATCCCTCTCACCCTGACATTGGCTCCCTAGCATCCCGCCAACAGCTCCTTTTCCGTCCTCCCTTAATAAAGATCACTGTGAATAGTGATGAGGACAGAACCGCATGCAGCGCACAGCAGGTTCTCACACGCACGCGTTTGAACCGCATCAGCAGAAATATAAAACAGGAAATAGGCCCTCGAAAGATGTCCATTCAACATTAATATTCATCACTCTGATGCTGCTCTCATGCCCACCGAAAGAAGCAATCCGCTGACGAGGAACATTTAACTGCTGGGGGACAGCGAGCTGCTGACAGCGCCTGCGTGGAAGGGGAGCAGCTCAATAGTAGTGCAGTCAGAAGCCATGCGTGTGGCTCTGCCCCATTTTCCATTACAATTAATCCGTACTACTACTACTACTACTACTACTACTACTACTACTACTACTACTACTACTACACAAAACCCTGAACAGCACTCGTTTACATTAAAATACATCTGTCCTACTACTACACAAAACCCTGAACAGCGCTCGTTTCCATTAAAATACATCTGTCCTACCACTACACAAAACCCTGAACAGCGCTCGTTTCCATTACAATTAATCTGTACTACTACTACACAAAACCCTGAACAGCGCTCATTTCCATTACAATTAATCTGTACTACTACTACACAAAACCCTGAACAGCGCTCGTTGCCATTACAATTAATCTGTACTACTACTACTACACAAAACCCTGAACAGCGCTCGTGTCCATTACAATTAATTTGTACTACTACTACTACACAAAACC
>JAOYSI010006515.1:0-12781 GCA_025775065.1 Hiodon alosoides | reverse complement strand
TCTCAATCCAATCGAGCATCTATTGGATGTGCTGGACAAACAAGTCCGATTCATGGAGGCCCCACCTCGCAACTTACTGGACTTAAAGGATCTGCTGCTAATGCCTTGGTGCCAGATACCACAGCACACCTTCAGAGGTCTAGTGGAGTCCATGCCTCGATAGGTCAGGGCTGTTTTGGCGGAAAAAGGGGGACCTACACAATATTAGGCAGGTGGTCATAATGTTATGGCTGATCAGATTTAAACAATCCCTCAAACTACAAATGAAAGGAACGCGATAGAAGTATGATAGCAGACACTTGATAAACAAAGTGTGCTTGTATGTGTCGGGATGTTTCAGCTAGCCATGAATTATTCAAAAATAACAAGCAAAATAAGTGGGAAAAACTGGACAGAATTATTGGAAGATTAAGAGCCTGCCAAATATGTAACATTAGATTGCCATAGCATAAGATTCACATTATTTTCACACTCATCAAACCTCATCAAGCCCCGTACCCTGTGGATGGGGGCATTGTCACCCTGGAAGACACAACTATTTTTGTGGAACCATTCTAAGATGTGCTTTGTGACATGGCCAATTATTTTGTTGGACGTATCCATGTGATGAAGGGCAAACTGTAGCCATGAAGGGATGCACCTGGTCAAGCAACAATATTCAGATATGTCGTTCAATTTTTGCTCAATTGGTATCAAGATACCTAATCTGCACCAGGAAAACATTCCCCACACTATTACACCTCTGCCACCAGTCTGTGCCGTTGACACCAAGCAGGATGGGTTCCATGCCATTGGCAGGACGTGAACAGGAACCGGGATTTGTTTTCAACTCTTCCGTTGTCCAGTGTTGGTGATCACGTGCCCACTGGAGCCGTTTATTATTATTTTTGGCTGATAGGAGTGGAACCCGATGTGGTCGTCTGCTGCAATAGCCCATCTGTGACAAGGACCGGTGAGTTGTGCCGAGATGCTGTTCAGCACACCACTCTTGCACCACTTTCTTATTTGCTTCTTAGCTTGCTCTCTCTTTCGGCCTCTCGCATCAATGAGCGGTTTTAACCCTCAGGACTGCTGCTGATGGGATGGTTTTTCATACTAGACACTGTCGAGCGTGAAAAGCCGAGGAGGGCGGTCATTACTGAGAAACTGGACCCAGCACTGGTACTGACGATCATACCGTGCTCACAGTTCGCTGGTTTTGCCCATTCTAACTTTCCGTCGAACAGTAATTGAATGTCTGGACGCTGAGTGTATATGTATATATACATACTCATTAACGATGTTCCCAAAAGGCTAGAATGTGTCAGAAATTTTATTCATTGGGTCCATAATCGCTGTACATGCTATAAGGCTGTTTATAGGTACAAGCACAGTGGTATAGAGGAAATGAGAAGCCTAACAGAAGGTATTCTTCTGTACTGGAAACTCAACAAAGTTGACGGAAGTGCCATACAGCCTGAACAGCACACGATAAGTGGCTATTAGAAGGAATAAGAGAAAATACAAAGATACAAAGTGTATAACATTAAATGTGTACATATTGCAAGCCAATAGGAAAAAGGAAGACAGGGTTAAACCACTATTTGGCCATGCTAATTGAAATGAACAGTAGAAAAATTTGACATGGCTTCGGATTTGGTTGTTTTCGTTTGTTTGTTTTTGCCTTTGTGAGACTGACAGATGAATACTTTCCTGTTTATCTCCCCAGATACGCTTTGAGACCCGCAAGTTAAGCCGTTTTAAAATAATTGGTACCTGAGGAATAAAATAAAAACTGAGAATTCGAGGAAGGATATTCCTATTAGCAGGCAATATATGTAATATTATATGTCAACTAAATCGGAGTCAACAAATTTAGAGGTTGTTTGACAAAATGCATATTGTCATACCTTTGTAAATGCAATCATTGAAGATAATTTTAACCCATTGGAGCGGGGTTCATGTGGAACAAAGGTTCTCAGACTTTTGGACCCCTTTTATAAGAGCCAGTTTATCATGGAGCCCTTGTTATAATGACACTTCCTCCACCCCCACAGTGTAAGCTGTACTGTGGCACAAAACAAACACTGTGTTTGGCTAGTGACACCACACTAGTTAGTTGTATAATGTGATTTATGAATTTTTTTATATGCTAGTGACTAATTTATATAGTCTTTATTAATTCTGCCTAAAATGTGCTCACCTCTTGAGCTGAATATTTTAGCCAATGGGCAAAACCTTTCACATTATGCGATGTTGCAAATGGCAGTCTCGTCTCAGGAGAAAGGAGTGTTCGGCGCCCAGATGTTGTCATGGGCCAGTGCAACGAGTATATATACAGGCAATCATTTACACAGTAATAAAATACTACTTACATATAGCATCGGATTTTAAATTTAGTAGGAAAAGCAGTGATCTAATTGTAGTATCATAATATTGTTTTGAATAGGAGTGGATGCTTTTTTTACTTAAATTGCATTGCAATGCAATGTAGGCTCAAATGTTTATCAGAAACATGATAAAAACGTACCTGCAAATCTCAATCCTTGCCATATCGATCATGGAAATTTGTCTGTACATTTAAAAAGTATTTTTTCTGCTGTGATTTTTAGTCAAATTTCTGCAGTCTGGAATTGGAAATTACAGCAGGATGCTGTGCAGCAGGATGCTTCTACAGCCAAAGACTGTAGAAGAACTGTTGAAAGTTCTCCAACATGCCTGGAACAATCTACCTGCCGATTGTCTTATAAAACTGCATGACAGAGAATTGATGCAGTTTAGTAGTTATTTTTGAAAGCATTCATCGCTGTACAGATTTTTTTTACTGAGTACTCTATGTTGCTTTGTGTATATATCTTAGCAACTGGAATTAAATTTCCAGCATACAACATTTAACCGCTTTCTGTGTATAAAGTGTAATTTACAGTAGCTCTTTTGTCAGGGCAATTAGGAAAACAATGAGGTAGGTCAACCAGTGACAAAAGAATCCTCCTCCTTAGTGCAATTATTTATTGCAGACTGAGAAATAAGTCAAGCAAATTCTGCCTCCCAAAGGGCATTTGGGGAAAGTAATGAGAAATGTGCACATTTTTCTTCCCAGTCAAAAAATGACATTTATGTTTTAGTTTTCCTTCATCGTTTTAACTGTTTCAGGCTACATCAATAGCCTGAGCTTGCTAGTCAGCCAGATAAGGCTATAGGCTAAAGATAGCGGCGTTTCATTTTCTGGCTTAGGGATCTTTCATCGGCAGCTGTGGAGCATTAAACAATGAGAAAATGATAAGAACTTGAAAAATAAAACCCTTTAACCTGCAGCAGCTAACATCTAAATCCGTCTAGCTAACAAAAGGCACTGAGCAGATCAGCCTGACTGTATTCAATAACTTAGCTTGGTGATTGCATTTACACTGTTTTTATGTCTTTCCTCCCTCTGGGGGAAATAAATAAATTACAGGGAGGTTTTTTTTTTTTCCCCCCACAACTTTTAGGTTAGATTATATAGTTCTAGATAAAGAGCTTCTTCTGAGCTTGTCCTGCACATCCGCCTGGATTGGCTGCACTGAGAAATTAAGAAAATCTGTGTCTAGGTCTGCTCACGCTCTCGGGATTAAACGTCTCACTGCACACTCTCTCCAACTCAACACAGCCTTGGTAAAGGAAGAGAACCACACACGATGCTCTACAAGAGAGTGATTAAAGTCCGGACCAAAAACTGGAGACAACGATCCTTATTAGGCAGTGCTGCAGTGGTTGTGGTGGTATTATACTAGAGACAGACACTTACCTCCTTCAAACATGCAGGTACATGCAGGGTTTTTTTTTTCTTTGCATTTTCTTTGCTTAAATGTCATTTGGAATTACCTTCATGTGAGGGCCTCCACTTAGTGTTGCCTCCATATTGCTGTAGGTTTCTGTCCAGTTTTAAGTTAACAATCTTTTAATCAACTAGGATTCTGAGCAGGAACATGGGGATAAAGGTGTATTTCTATACCCAGATGGTTCAGTTTCTCCCTCTCCACTGCGCTTCGAATGTCAAATGTCTGGGAGAGAAGTTCTTTGGCATGAACCGCTTATCTGAGCCTCATGCCTTTTGCAGTATGTTTGACAATAAAAACTGACATGTGTCATTCAGTTTGAGTTCCTTCGAATGATATCATTTACATAGTTTAATCTCTGTATCCTGATTATCCCAGATAGCTTCATGAGTTGATGAGTCAGTGATAAGTGCACTTTGTTTCAGCTTGTAGGGTGTCTGTTTGTGCTCTCCAGCTCTGGCCTGACATTTGGAACGATTCCAAAAAATGTACGTAACACTTCCCAATTTCTGCATAATTTCCTTTCTTACAGGTTCCATCTGGACCATCTGTAATAATTTATCTAAAAGTAGTCTGCATTGAACTTTGGGCTCACATCCCTGTTTCCGGCTGAATTCTGCCTGTGGGATCTGTAATGATGTGAAACGTAGTCACAGAAAACACAATATTTCACACCAACGTGCTGTTATAGGACCGCTAATCGCTGGCATGCAAAACTTACTGTTAGTCAGCTCGAGCTTAGCCAATGTTATCGTCAGCGAAGGGTGTTAAGACTGGGTGTTTTTATTTTCAGGTACAAAAATAAAATATTCTTATGCAAAAAGAAATGGCTGTGAGTAGCAGTCGATGATCTTCTATTTGCAGTCTTTTGACTGCATCTTGCTAAACACATCCATTCCTTTAAAAACTCCCTTCAGCAGTAAAAATGAATCTCTGTGGGCATGTGCAATGAATACCTGCAATTATCGGATTACCTCAGAAGAAGTCTGCACCTAGAGCTGAGGATCCAAAAACACTGTATGACACCTTACAAATAAAGTTACCCCTCTTGCCACATTACAAATTAAGTAACTCATTTACCACATTACAAATGAACTAACCCATTTACCACATTGCAAATGAAGTAGCTAATTTACTATATTACGTATTAAAAAACCCACTTGCCACACTACAAATTAAGTAACTAATTTACCACATTACAAATGAAGTAACCCACTTGCCACATTACAAATGCAGTAACTCGTTTGCCACATTACAGTTGAAGTAAATTTTTTGCTACTTTACAGGCTGGGGCTTTCTGACATTAAGTTCCCCTTCCCCTTTTAATAGATGGGCAGGAAACAGTGATATGCCTTGGATATAATCAAATTCATCATCGTTGCCTGAACACTGACTGCATGTTGGAAATCTGTGGCCACGCTTCTCTTCTCTTTAGGTAGACATCTAGAAGTCTAAATGAATGTGAGAGTAATTTTTTACCAAAGCGTTTGTGCCTTTTTTTACTCACTTTTACTTCTTTGCACTTGTTTCTCAGGCGTGCTAGGAGAAGTTACAACAGAAGTTGCTGTATGTATCAAATGCACCCATTAGTAAAACGTGTCTAAATGTGCCTGCAAATGCATTTCAGGTGTCGAAAAGCTGTTGGCAGGCAGTAATTTTCAGGCGTTGTTGTACCTAACCTTTGTGTTTTTCTCCACCTCTATAACTATACAGGAAGCTGTAACGACTACTGCAATTAAGTCTGCATAAGGAACAGAGTGCATGGTTTTGTGGTCCTTCCTCCTGCCGTTTGTCACCCCACTGGCAGTCAGACACACGTTGTCATGGTCCCCACGTTTTGCATGGCCATTGTCAGCATGCTGCTGGTTGTGTATGTCTGACCTCAGTGTTGCCACATGGCCTCCGGGTCTGAAATGCGTTCACAAACCGGTGCATGCGGCCTTTCGGGGCTTCTCAACGTCTGTCAGTCTTTGTCTGGGCGATGTATTCTCTCTAGTGCGCCGCTCAGAATGATTCCTTTGTCATTAATAATAATCTGCATTAGCCTCTGATTCCCTCTTGCTGGTTTATTTAGCAAATGAGAAAAAACACACACAAAAAAAAACTAAACTATTAACGTCCTGTCATATTTGAACCCACTAATTAAATGGATTGTATTCATCAAAGTGTCTGATGTTTTTCAAACCAAAGCCAGCTTTAATTTCTGTTTTATCTTCCCTTTCCTATTAGTTTATTTTCTTTTATAACTACTTCACATGACTTAATTTTTGAGCTCTACAATCTCAAAGATGTTTGCTATTTTACAAACCTCATTGCAAAGCAGTAGGCCGTCAGACGTTTTTGGGGACAGTGCAGCGATGTCAATGTATTAGTAAGTTAAAACGTTTGGGAAATGGATGGTGATGGTGGACGATTTAGATAAGAAACAGAATTTTTTTTAAACATTTCAAAGCATGCAAATTTTTTGATATGCATAGGCGTTGTTTTTTTTATAAATTAAGGGTTTTTTTTTTTTTTTTTTTTAAACCACTGTTTTTGAAGTCACAAATCTATACATTGGTTCTTACATCCACTAGGCACACAAGTTATCAGGTGATGGTTATTTTTTCTAACTTTTTGTGAAATGGCAGTGGTTTTGAAGGAGAAAGAAATGAAAACCTTTCTGTGACAGTACAACGCTTTTTCCAGGCTTGTGTGTTTTTGAATGCTCTGTTTCCTCCATTTTCTCCACTCTTGATCCTAGGTCCCCTAACAAAGAAACAGAATGATGATTTAAGTGATAATGACGGGGCTGAGGATGAAGGTATTTTTTTGATCCCAAATTGATAATGCATGCCAGGATCCCTCCGGTTTTTTTTTCCACTTTTCTTTTCTTAATTTTCTTGTCCCTTTTTAAAATTGAAGATTTTTTTTCCTCCTGTTTTTGATGGATGTGTTTTATCTTTTCTTGCTTGGTGGTGTTTTAAGAGTATGTTTAATGTCTCCTGTCATTTTTGAATACTTCATTGTCATAAACCTAATACGGGTTTTTGCTTGAATCCTATTTTTGTTTTATTTTTTTGTATTTAAATGTTGCATCCCACCACAACAAAATATATCACAACTGGCTAATTCCCCTGTATAAACACCTTTTTGCATGTTTTTTTTAACATCATTTAAAAAATGATCAAAACAACTAGAAAACCCTTTTAGCCAAAAAATAATACTAACACCACCAGTCACCTTGTTTTAGTACTTGTTTGAAACGTTCCCTAAGCAACACCTCTGTAAAATGTTCCTGGGATTCGTCTGACGATTAAAAGCACGTTAGAATGTGGAGTGGGCCAGACAGGTGTCCTAGTGTGTGTGTTTAGGGTTGAGACTCCCCTCTAACAGTTAGCCTATTCGGTCTGGATATTTTACCGAAGAGCTGATTGATTCGATGGCTAACTGCTTACACGAGTGGACACCAGCAGGATTGCACTTAACAGGATGTTCTCTATGAACAGCCCATGGATTCGTATGAACAGCCCATTCGTACCCCAGGCCTCGGGACAGGGTGCCGACGGTGGCAGGGACCCTTTGGCCAGATGGGCAGAGACCTTTGACCAGGCGGGGAGAGTCTTTTAGCCAGGCCGGCAGAGACCCTTTGGCCAGGCGGCAGAGTCCTTTAGCCAGGCGAGCAGAGACCCTTTGGCCAGGCTCGCAGAGTCCTTAAGCCAGGCGGGCAGAGACCCTTTGGCCAGATGGGCAGAGACCTTTGACCAGGCTCGCAGAGTCCTTTAGCCAGACGGGAAGAGACCCTTTGGCCAGGCGGGCAGAGACCTTTGGCCAGGCGGGCAGAGACCTTTGGCCAGGCGGGCAGACACTCTTTAGCAGCAGTTTGTCCTGAAGCTGGTCTGGCATAGGAAGATGGAAAGCCAGTTCAAGTCTTTTTATGGATTAAACAATTAAATAAAACGGAAAAACAGTATACTTTTCCAATTTTCAGCCTTTCTATAAATTGAAAAAGAAACAAACCATACAATTGTTGTTTAAACTTGGGGCATATCCCAGAGGCTGCTTGTCACATTGCCACACAAGAAGGTGAAGCAATAAGGTTCCCTGAGAGTGGCAGCCATCTGACTTTTTTAATGACAGCCATTCTGCTCTGGAAGGCAGTACTGGGTTTGGAAGTTGGGATGATATGCTTATATATTCCTCTTAACATCCTGGGTGACTCCCCAGCAGCCTGCCATAGACAGAACTGGGTAGACGGCACTATGTCACCGGAGCCGTTTGAGCTGAATGGCATCTGCCACTCAGCAGGGAGCGCCCCTGTTTATCTCTGACAGGGCCGCTCCTCCTTAAGGAGGAGTGAGCGTCTGGAGCTGCCAGGGATAATGACTCTGTCGGACTGCAGGTTTCTGCTGAAGTGGGGTCAAATGGATCATGAGCTCAGAAACAGGTGCCCAGGCTTGTTTTGCAGTTTGGAGGGTTCCGCCACAGTGACGGATACCTCTTTATTATTATTTTTTTATTAATCTGAGAGCTTGTAACTACAGCTCTGTCGGCTGTGGAACTTAGTAAGTTCGCAATGCACTTTATTCACAGATAAATCAATGTCCGGGTACGTGATGTCCTTTCACTGAGGGCGAAAAAAAGGAAAAAATAACTATAAAAATATAATACAGCAAGTCAGTGCACTCAATTAGCATAATTTGATATTTGAGGGTTGTAGCGGTCTGCTCATTTGGTACCCTCTCTTCCCTCAGAAAGAATTCTAAGCAGCCGTAATTATTCATTATTTAGGTGTTAGAAGCCAAACATCGCATTTCCCTCATCATTCCAGCGCTTGTTTATGCGTGGTGTGGACCCAGCTGGCCGGCTGTAATGAAATGAATTTATCAACATGAATGGGAGATATAATGAAGCAATCTCGATGTGTCCTGCCTCGCCACTTCCCTACCGAGGCGGCGCGGAAGAAAGCCCTGCGCTCTTCACTTCCTACCCCCCCCCCCGGCCGTCGATGGAGGTACACCCATTTCCCATATTGTGTGGGATCCCGCTGAGGCACTGCAGAAAACCCAGTCCAAAAGCGGAAGGATTAAGCAACACTCCCATGGTGCAAGTGATTGCCACTTAAAGACGATTCTGGGAGAAATCTTTGGGCGATCCTGTTCTTTTATGGTCATTGTTTTATACTCCGACATACGCCTTGGAGAACTTCAGTAACCTCTTCCCAAACAGCCAACATCAGGCGCCAATGCTCAACCTTCGCACATAATTCCCCACGACTCACAGCTGGTGTTGAGTGCCTGTGTTTTTTTATGGCAGAAAGCATCAATGTCAAATGGCTTTCCCCTTTGTGGTTTATAATGTCTTCCTTATTTTTACTGCGTGCATCAAATTCGACTGTCCAATTCAATGGAACGGGATTTCCAGTCGCCAGGAGCATCACATGATTGTTGCTTAGGAAACGAAGGGTCTAACATCAAAAGTTCCATTTGTCGCAAAATTTTAAGCCAGTGTGCAAGTGAGCCATATTTCAGACCCAAGCCGGACCTTTCAGGTTTAATTCCTTCTTGAATGATTCATTCTCCCTTTCCAGACATCCGGGAGAGTGGGAGCCCAAAGCCTGTGATGGTTTTCGTCCATGGTGGATCATACATGGAAGGCACTGGGAATATGTTCGATGGGAGCATCTTGGCAAGCTATGGCAACGTCATTGTCATCACAGTCAACTACCGGCTTGGTGTATTAGGTAAGCTCGCTGCTTTTTACTCACTTACCCAGCAGCCTTTCCCAGCTAGCAGATCTGCTTCCTTTTTAACATCTTGGCAAGCTATGGCAACGGAATTGTCATCCCAGTCAACTTCCGGCTTGGTGTATTAGGTAAGCTCGTTGCTTTTTACGAACTTACCCAGTAGCCTTTCCCAGCTAGCAGATCTGCTTCCTATTTAACATGCAGTATACAGAGGGGCCTACTTTCGTTTAATTCTAAATTACATTTAATGCCTGCTCTATTAGAATTACAAAGTCTCCTCCGAGAGATTTATTTCTGGCTGCTATTACTGGCAGAAAAGCATTAAAACATTAACGGTAGATTTTCCCATGCCACCCCAAGGCATTTGTGTGATGGTTTAGTGTAGCGCTAGTATTGTGACACATTATGAACACGCGTAAAAGTTTTACACCTCAAAGTCAAAAATAAGTGCATTACTCTTATAATATATAAAAGTGCCAAACAGCCGTAAGCACTTGGCTGTATAGCGCTGTTTTATAAATTTACCACATCGATATCTCCAATGACTGCCTTACTTTTTTTTTAAATAGTTGTCACTTTCACCATGAGCAATGTTATCAGAAATTTCCGCAGTTTGTTATTTAGTTTGGGATCACCTAGCTCTTGGCTTGTGCTCTGAAGCAGTATGTATTGGAAGGTGTTTATGTAAAAGGTTTTAAAAGCTTTGACTGAGCTATTTGCTAATATGTTACCAAGTCGATACAGCTTTGCTCAATTATATTTTTGCTGTTTTTATGAAGATTGGGTAGATTTTAACCATGAGGTAAGTGCCATATGTGAGATAAAAGGAACTAAATCGGTTATAAATACTGGCTTGATGTTTGTTAAAGAGATATTTTTTTTGTCTGCGTTTGGTTGAGTGCTGCTGGGCATCACCAAACCTGCATTTTTCATAGAACCATGGTTGCCTGTCAGGCGGAGGTTGTGCGTAATTACCATGGGGCTGGTGGCGCTCAAGGAGCCCTGCTTGACATCGCGGCCTTTCAACTTCCACCATGGATGAAATATGAAAAGGTGTTTAACTAGTATCGCAGGTTTCGTTACTCTGTCACTTGGGGCGGGGGGGGGGGGCAGGAACACTCTCCCACTAATTTTAACGGTGCTGTTAGGCCTTCATTTCGGGAAATATGTGGTGACAAGGGACGTGCGATCAGCGGTGGCCTTTTTCCTGAATAACTTTTGCAAAGCAATTGCACGTTTAAGTACGGAGGGACCTATTTATTATTAATGTGTCTGTTTCAGCAGTCAGTCACTGACACTTACTAGATGATGATTACGATGCATTAGAGTCTGTTTTCTTTTAAAATCTCAATCCTGTTGCTGAGGGGCTTGCCAGGCAATGAGCTTTCCTGGAACTACCAGATACATGGATTTTTTTCCATAGTGTCAAGCAGAAAATATCTGTAAAGGTAAGAAATTTTCCTGTCTGCACCATTTTCAAAATTGTCAATTCAGTCTGAATAGATTCCACATTGGAGCATGATGTGTATAAAAAGACAGTGGTTAAGGTCCGCTAAAAGTGGGATGAAGAAAGGGGAAGAGCTTTATATTTTATTTTATTATGATTAGATAATCTATGAACCCAGTTTGCTCTGCCATACAGGCAAATCTCATTCCATTTTGTTTGATCATGCAGTTGATCTACTAATTAAGTAGTTACTAATTTTGAGGTCAAATGTTTGCCTGCAAAATATAAACATGCCGCAAAAAAACAATACGTTTTTGTATGTGTTTGGGGCGTGAGAAAGCAACACCGACCATAGACAGCTTCAGAGTTTAGTTTAGTTTAGTCTCAGCTCACATAATGTCTGAAAACATTAGTACACAACTCCACTGCACATTATCGGGGACAAGGGGAGTGGTGGCGCTTCAACAGACATAGATGTGCCTTTGGTGTGTTATTCAGACGAAGAAATAAAATGCTTAGGCATTGGTCAAGATGGTCAACATAAGCTGTCTTTATAATAATTTATAATAATAATAATAATAATAATGATGATGCTGTTTTTCTAGAATAATAATGAGATTTCAGTTTTTCTAGAATAAACATTTCAAAACAAAAAATTTTGCTTATGCACTGCAAACAAGACTCACCTTGATAACCAGTGCAGGATCCTTTTAAAATCTTTACCAGTGAAATCTCTACCAGGAACACCACAGTAACCACAAATGTGGCTAAAAACATTAAGGAGGGCCAATAGAACGTGCGTCATGCACTCAGAGTGCCAGGCATTTTACTGGTGTTGTAAAAAATGGACCAGGCTTCTCTTGTGCCAGCCGCACCAGGCCCTTCTCCTGGCCACCCTCCCAGTACTGGGGCCCTAACAAGCAGAACGCTCCAGGGATTCTAGCCGTGCCAAGACCTTATTTTGACGATTGAACACCGTTCAAACTTTAATATCTGCTTTGTCAGGGAATTGAATCGGGGCCTTAATGGAACATGCGATGATCTGTCTGTAAGCCATTGTCTGAATTGTTTTGGGTTTTTGTAGTGGCGCATGCTTACAGTGCCCTTGTGTGTCCGGTATAAAGCTGAACTGGCTGTGTTTCATGGCTCGCGTTCAGCAGTCGCAGGCTGTTGTGAGACAGAGCTGCGCCGTTTGTATTTCTAATTATCCCTTGCCCAACCTTTAAACAAGATAACTGAGGAAGAACGGTGAGTTGAATGGAGTTAAACCGTTCTAAAAACATAATGTGAAGGCAAACAATGAGGTTTCGGAAATCCTTAGGGGATTAGTAGGTGTAATATATAAATCATTTGCATGTTCTGTGGCCGGATTACCCAAAATTTCAAAACAGGAAAAAGCAAAACACACGGTACGGTGGTAACAACATTTAAGTACATATATTTACATACATACAGCACAGAGCCTTGTTTAAATCTAAAGATTTGTACAGAAGTGGAGTATGTGTATAACCGGCATACAGAAGCCATGTGATGACAATATATATTTGCGATTGTGGTGAGCAAAATGTTGCGCTGGAGAAAAAGGCTACACAAATATAGCTATCAGTAAAGAGCACAATGTTGCGCTGGAGAAAAAGACTACACAAATATAGCTTTCAGTAAAGAGCACAATGTTGCGCTGGAGAAAAAGACTACCAAATGTAGCTTGCAGTGAATAGAGCACAATGTTGCACTGGAGAAAAAGACTACCAAATGTAGCTTGCAGTTAATTGAGCACAATGTTGCGCTGGAGAAAAAGACTACCAAATGTAGCTT
>JAOYSI010006513.1:0-12784 GCA_025775065.1 Hiodon alosoides | reverse complement strand
TTATGCGAGGTTCAAGCTGATTAGAAGAAATAGGACTGCATAAGTCTCTGTCATTGAGCCTTAAGCTATGTCCAAACTTAAGCTTTATGGTTTCCTTACACTTTGCCGTCCTCACAGATACATGCTTGCTAAAAAAAACAACGGATCTTTCGTTGAGGAAAATATCGATAGAAGTACAAGCATTCTGTCTCAGAATGTTTTTAAATTTAAAAAAAAATATTTTTTTACCACCCTGGCTGCAGTGCTAGTGTTACAGATTTGATTACTCCCAGCATAACAAATACTTGCAAATAAAAAAAATACAAAGGCCTTCGCTATTTATCATCATCTACCTCATGGCTTTTCCCCTTAAGCTACATTCAGCCGGCCATTATCATTACGCTATCTGCTGGGCTGTTGATTCTAATTAGTGGCCAATTAGCTTACTATCAGCCTAGGTAATTGCATTTTGTTGTTATGTTAGGATTAGAGTCCCTGTAATTGAACGCCTACCCAATAATGTTACTTGAACAAGTGTACGTAAATTAATAGAGGGTAAATACTATGCGTAAATGATGGGAGTTCATGACTTCCTTTTATTGAACAACAACCCTACTGCAGAATAAGAATTGCTGCCCCTATGAATTGTTTGCATTTCCAGTAAAGACAGTACAGCACACAGTGAATGCACCGCAGAGTGAAAGTACTGCATAGCACTGAATTTACAGAATACAGTAAATGTACTGCAGCGCGGGTGCACAGATTACACAGAACGTACAACACACAGTGCATATTGTGCAGTGAATGTTAACCACACAGCGAATTCGTAGCAGAGTGAATTTACAGAAGATATAATGTACGGCACAAATTGAATGAAATGGGAATGGCCTGAGCATAGAAATGGTGCTAACTGGAGAGTGGATTTCCATAATCCAGACTGATTCCTTTAGTTACATAATGTAAGCCTATTAGGCCACAAGCGTGAGCAGGCCAAATGTGTTGAGTGTACAGCCATGGGGAACCTGAAACGAACTGTTATAATAAATAAGTCAGCTTATATTTCACTTACCACATATCATCCTAAAGTGATGTTAATCAACAGGAGGGTGACTCTACAATGACAGTGCTTGCTTGAAGACGTACCTTATAACCTCCTTTCTTCTTTAGCCATGCTTTGGACAGAGGTGAGGATATCAAGCACCTAACAAGATCAAAATATAAAGTGCAACGAAGGAGAAAAAACTGACGGCTCCTATTTTTAAAATGTATTTAACGAAATACGTTTTTTATGAAATGGCATTTTTTGGAAATTAGTAAAACATCAATGAATCAGATGTGCATTTAGCTACGATGTCTTATCAGTCATCAGTTTATGTGTCATGCCATAAGGTAACATCCTCCTAATGACCCAGAAATGAGAACGTCCCAAAAACCCAAGGAGAAATATAACGTGTGTGTGAGTGAGAGAGAGAGTGAGAGAGAGCCGGAGAGAGAAAGAGAGAGAGCACAATTAATCGTCAGGGGATCGAAGGAGGCACCTGACGATAAGTATGTGCAGCCGACCCCCAATTCATCATTCTGCCTGGCCCAATATCTGGGCTCCCTTTGTCATCGGCCCTATTTGGCACAGTGACATGCGGCTCTCTGAAGTGGTTCTCCAATTCCCCGTTGCATACCCCTGCTCCCGCACTGTGGCACCCCCCGCCCCCCGACCTTCCTGTTGTTCCTATTTAACCCCATACCCCAAGGTATCAGGGCCCAATTCCGTGCTGCAATAAAAGGCAATAAAAAAATGTTGAAGAGGTCATTGTTGTTGAGGCTCATTGCACAAATTAGGAGAACGGTGACAAGTTGTGTAAAAAGAACGTTTAGCAGTTTTAACCTGCCTAAACATGTTTGAGGCTTTCCACAATCCCACTGAAGAGTCATTGTTCAGTATTTATGTCTTGATTGGACAACGGTGACGTAAACAGAATGCTATGTATTAAGTATCATAATTGAAAAGAATGGAGTGGAAGTAGATCCTTGACTAATTTAACATTAATTAGCTGCCCACAGAGTAAAGAATTCCGCTGTCTCGATTCCAGAACCCAATCCCACTTTGACAAAGAGTTGCCAAATGTTTCTGAAATACCCGCTCCCACAGGCCCGCAGTGCAAAGGCAGATCAAGAAATCGCTCTAACGACTTGTGACAAGTTCTGGATCTGCTCTAAACATGAGTTGGGCTTTCAAGAGTGCTGGTGGGAATCCAGCGGAGGGGAACAGACAGGATTGGAATTAATACAGAAGCAGAAGTAATAGGTCCATTCCTATCAGCACCTCCAGTGGAAGGTACATCCACGAACCAGACCCAGTCAAGCACTTGTACTTAATACTAAATGTGAAATTAAATCAGTTATATCTTTTTTTTTACATAAACATACAAGGCATCGGTCATATATTTCCTAAAATATGCATAAATGGAACACATAAAACAGCCTATTCAATACTATTTACAGCTTTATCTGCGTTCCACCAATGCCGTACAAATTACAATGTGATCCGAGTCTTTTGAATATGTTTCTTCATATCCAGCAACAGCCATTTATTTTTATATGAACATTTTAAAATGTTCATAAATGTAATTAGTCTGGCAGAGCAGCACAAAGGAAACAAAACAGGCCTGCACAAGATGAGAACAATGAGACATACATCATCCTTGCTGAGCAATTCTGCAGGACAATGATTACTGCATTTGGCTGAGGGAGCACCAATCTGAAACCACTTGAGGGACAGAATGATCCTGATTTATGCACAATCACGATGTGCTCTCAATTGAAATACGTCTTCAAACAGGAAAAAAAAAGAGAAGGAAAACGAAATAAATAAGCAAGTCGGGGCATAAATATATAAAATTCCATTCTTTGTTTAAGATGTCAAAACTGCAGCCCGTCTCTGGTGATGGTGCGCAGAGGGATTTATATTCGGATGACACGCACCTTGATTCTGAGCCCTGGACTTTTTCTGCCACCCAGTGGCTGCTGCTTAAACTCTCCCATCTGTTTAATCCATTAGAAAGACAGCATGAAACCAACAAAGCAACCATTTGTATCTGTGACTACTTGAATCCTTTTTATACTGTGATAATCTAACTGCTCATATCCAAACACTGAGCTCCCTGAAGCAACATCCTCTGAGACTTGCCTCTGAGACTTTCTTCGTTCCGGAAAAGGATGCACACGTCAAAAACGCATTTACTCAAGCCACGTTCAATTTAAAAAACAAAACAAAACACTAGTACAAAGTACAAATGTTGCCAGTACAATGATTTTCTTTCTATTATATGTATCGAAGTGCATATCATTGAAAAGAAAATATTTATGCATCAATGTAGTTCTTTCTTGATCCAACAGTCAGCCTACAGTTATCACGTAATACAGTTAAGAACTACACATTGGTACAGAATAGGTAGATGGTAAGTTAATTTCCTTTCCATTATATTTCCTTTAAAAAGACATCAGTGTGCACTATAACGAAACTAAAAAATGCGTTTCATGTTTGTTGTTGTACTACAATATAGAAAACATATAAAATAGAAAAAATATATATTAAAAGAATATAGCATTTATTAACATTTCCACCCCATTCTGCGGGTACAATTTGTTGCCGACCTTGAGGGGTAGTCTGCTGTGTAACTTGCCAGTCTTTTAGGACATGAGGGTCAACTGGCTGGATGACTAGAGACACCATGTTATATAAGCACTGGAATCCCTCATTTTTCCCGGTCATAAAAAAAGTTTGGAGGTCAGTCACTAAAATGAATCCATGCCCTTGAAGATAAAATCAGAAAGTCTAGATCTCATTACCTGCAAGATGCCGGTGATCCTGCAGTTTCTGCTCGACGAGGGTGAAAAATCTGCCACGCTAAAGGTGTATTTGATGGCTATCTCCACTTGCCATGTCAAGAGAGAACCTTCTCCCCGGGCCCATTTCTTAGCAGGCCAGTTTCTGAGAAAGAACATTGTTTCCCAGGGGAGGCTGCCAGATATCATGCCAGAAGCCCTATGAAGCCTCCATTTGGGCCCATTGTGATCAAAAGAGCTGAAACTTATCTCCTGAAACAACCTTTTTGTTGGCAATCACTTGTTCAAAGTGTTCAAGGGATTTAAAAGCGCTTCTTTGCTCTTCACTTATGACAAGGATTACCCAGAGATATAACCCAGCCATTCTAGCAAGGATGTTCTTCCATCGTTCTCTATTAATTGAAACTGAAGGCCTTCTGCCTAATGCCCTTCCATTCATACAGAGAGCTTCTTCTCCACATGCTGTGCCTAGTAAGAGTGTTCGCATGCTACCTCAGACCAAACAACTGTTCATATGTTAAAGGTCTCATTCCAAGCAGAGGAAGTTCCGGTGGCTTACTGAGACAGTACATATGTACAGATCAGCTTGGCAGCCTCTGGGACCAAGCCCTTCACCACCCTAAAAGGTATGAGTGATTGTCTGGGCTAGTCAGATATGGTAGACAGGTCATAAGTAAACAGTAATTGTTCATTTTTCTATTTCAAGGTCCCCTTTCAAGATCAAGACCCGGAAAACTTGGTGTAGAGATTCATTTTTTTCTACTTATAAATATAAGTTGACAGTGTATTTGGTTTTAATGTCCAAAGAGAAACTGTGAACGAACAAACATGATTTTAACGTCCAGGGTAATGAAGGGCTTGATGCAGGTATTGACTCTAATTTAGATAGTTGAGATACCATGCTTGCAGGGAGAGAAGGAGAGCAATCCATTAGAATCATTCGTCCTCCACAGTGGTTGCATTTGCGTAGAAATTTTGGTTGTGTTGTGGACGAAAGATTCTTCTCAAAATGTGTAACATACCTATCGATAAGTGAGAAAAATCCTCTCATTGGTGGATTTTGACTGTCCATTTATGACTCCTGTTTGTCTAGGCCATGCAATCGAGACAGTTGCAGAAAAGATGTGGAGTGGTGTCGCGTTAGCTATTACAAGTGTGTCATGAAAGATAACTATGAAATACTTTGTCCAATACACGACTGTCTGCTTTTTTCTCTTAAAGCATTCTCAATGCTTTCCTTTTTCAGTGCACCACACCATGTGGAAGCTGCAGTTCCAAGTGGCTGGCAGCATGCGGGACTTTGTCGGCTGTGGCTGTCAGTGTTAATCAACTCTCATCTCTTAACACGGACTGCCGTTATCAGTGAGGTGAAGATTAATATTCTGGGCAAAACAGATGATAAATCATTTGTACATAATTAGTGCACCGCAAGGTTGCAGCTGACACAAATTTTTATCTTAATTACGGGGGGAAAATTTGTTCCATTAATTTAATTTGGTGTGCATGAATGGGCCGACACCTAACAAAGTTAATCTTACACCTGTCACCACAGCGGTGGAGAGGCCCGGCTTGTGGGGCCCGACAGAGTCGTCTCCTCCATCATGGCCGGTTTTTCTATGAGATCCAGAGTAGGAGGAGCAGGGGTGGAAGGGGGGTATGAAAGCTTTGTTTTAGCAGAGGGATTGAGTAGTGTGTAGAGCTGTTGTTAAGCATGACTTCAACAGAAGAATGCATGGATAGGTGTCTGTATTAATGCACACATTAGAGATTTTGATATCATATTATTATTATTATTTTATTTTTTTATCAAACTATTTCAATCTTGACTGCAAAGATAAAGAAAAACCTGGTCATAGTGTCCACTTCTTTCCATGGACTTTGCCATGCTGGAAACCCGATCAGAATGTCCACTTCGTTCCACGTGTCTCGGCATTCTAGAAAACCAGGTTGGAGTGTCCACTTCGTTCCACGTGTCTCTGTATTCTAGAAAACCAGGTTGGAGTGTCCACTTCGTTCCACATGTCTCGAAATTCTAGAAAACCAGGTTGGAGTGTCCACTTCGTTCCACGTGCCTCGGCATTCTGTAAACCAGGTTGGAGTGTCCACTTCGTTCCACATGCCTTGGCATTCTGTAAACTAGGTTGGAGTGTCCACTTTGTTCCACGTATCTCGGAATTCTAGAAAACCAGGTTGCAGTGTCCACTTCGTTACACGTGCCTAGGCATGCTGGAAACCAGGTTGGAGTGTCCACTTCGTTCCACGTGCCTCGGCATTCTGGAAGCCAGATCGGAGTGTCCACTTCTTTCACACGCTTCAGCATGCAATGTAATTCAGGCAATAGGACGCTCTGGAGAGTTGATGGATTGGAGCAGACATTTAGCTCCGGAGAATTAAATTAACTCAGTTCTGTGTGGGAGTCTGCAAGTGTGACATTGCTCAGGGGCATGCTGTTTTCTCTTCTGTGATTACAGAGGAAATCAGAGGGTGTATTTACACAGTGCCTGGTTGGGGAGAAAGAACATCACATAACCAGAGCTCAGGATTGAAAGGCAACGACAGGGACAGGATCACTGGGGTCAAGGTGGGGGGGGGGGGGGGTGATGGCTAACTGAGAAGATTCAGCTAAATGCCATGATCCTAAATTACAGACTGGCTAAAAGACAGTAATAGACATGATAGCAGTTGCAAGAATTATTGACTGTGTAAAATCTATGTTTCAATCAATACTTTTGTATACATTACATTTTAAAACATCACTCTAGCTGCTACATGTCTGTAATCAGTGTTCTTGACAAAGAAGAAAACACAAATCTTATAAGCATAATGATGGGATAATCAGTTCTTACTGAACCCCTTTGAAGGGCCATATATTCAAAGTTGTTACAATTCAATGTGGACGCCCAGTATATTTGTATGGTAATAAAAATAGAGCTGAAAAAGCTCAATCCTATTATCACACCAGTGTGGAGTCTGGCCAAGGTGATTTACTGAAAACGGTGCACATTTAGCGAACCGAATCCGCCATCTGTGATCGCTATGGACGGATGGCTGGGCCCAAGGAGGATTGTGCCATTTGATTGGTCAGGCCATGGAGGGGAGCCTGGCATTTATATATTAAGCTGTGATAATTGCACACCAGACCAGCTGGAGACAAAGGTAGCTGAAGAGCAGAGAGAGAGAGAGAAAGAGAGAGAGAGAGAGAGAGAGAGAGAGAGAGAGAGAGAGAGAGAGAGAGAGAGAGAGAGAGAGAGAGAGAGAGGGGGAGAAAGAGAAAAGTGTCTATTCTAAAAACAAAGGATCCTAATGGAATTTGCCTCTGCTCTTCAGTCATTCAACCTGGCAACTCTATTACCGTAGTCCATTACGGGATGTTCCATTTTAATCGAATGTCTACTGTAATGTAGACACGTCCAGTATACAACTGCACAGTTGCCAACCTACTCCTTTCACCTCTATCTTAACCCATCTATAACACCTGTGCTAGTTTTTCCCATGAACACAGATTACAGCATACCATATAGACAATTTAAAACTATGAATACAAAAATTTTTAAGCAATTTAGGTAGCAATACGTTTAGAGAAAAATCTATGGTGTTCTTCCGGTGATGCGGTAGAGTGGATATCAATATGTTCTCTCTGCTGGAGGACTCATGGTTGGATTCTGTCAATCTTCAGCTGTTTCGGTCCTCTCATGGATTCCTGTTAGATCTCACCTCAGTGCTCCAGTTTTAGCATGTCTCTCAAACTTCTCTTCCAGGTGCATGCCACCGATTTTTAACTTGAACTGCAACGCAAACGTGAGCTCTTCTTTCTTTCCCCAATGAAAATTTTACGTTAACATCCGTACAGGAGTTTTTCTCCTCCTTCCCCACTGCTAAAAACATGGGTTCTTTTAAAACTAATCCCATTCACAACAATATTTTTACATGTCTTTTGTTTTTACCGGCTCTGGACTGCTTTTAACAAGATATTTGTCATTGTTGTTTTTTTTTTTTTAATTTGCTCCTGACCAAAGTGTTTTAACTAATTAGTGAGACCTTGAAAATATGCAGTACCCCAGGCTTGCCAGGAACAGGGTGGCCAACAATAAGCTATTCTTCTTTCTATTATCATCAGCTTACCTCCTTTGTCTGTTCTTGCTGCGGCTATTAAAACATTTTATACAAACACCTCTGCACTGTTGGCTTCCACTCGTGCTCATTAGCCTTACAGTTCTCCTATAGGCATTGTTAATGCCCAGCCCTTTGAATATAATTTATATATATATATATATATATATATATATATATATACACACATTTAATCATGCAACTGGGGATCTCATTTTAGCAATTAACATTTATATATGAAGGAAAATAAATCAAAATGAATCGAAAACACCAAATGTATTGGACTTTAAATCAATCGGCAAACCTACATGAAATGTATTTCGTACCATCCTATTATTGTATAATTATAATTTTTGGAATAAGCCACTTTGAAGCTAAACGTATTAATCACCCTTTGCGTATAGGAAATATTAATCTTCCCAGATATATTTAATAAATGTGGGAGGAAATCTAGATCTGTGAACATCAGAAGCGGCTGGCATGACATGTAGTTCAATAACATCTGAAAGGGAATATGTAGCCTACTAGGTAACTGTAACAGTGGCTCTTATGGGAACATGTGTACCATACAATACTCGTGCATCTAAAGCGGGATTGGAACTGCAAGTGCATTCGTTTTTTCGAGATCCTGGAGTTATTAAAAACAACTTGTTCAGATAAGTAAATTATAGGGCCTTTATGTGTATGTTCTCTCTTTCGTTTGATATTTGTGCTGTGGTCTTTGTTAATAATTCAAACCCATCTCTTAAATCAATGGGCTACCTGAATGTTATGGATTAATAGCAAAAATGTATTATATTATTGACTATGTTGTTACTGTTGATTGGATGGCACTGATAACTCTACCATTGGTCAGGACATGTGAGGCAGATTATATTATTTCTCCAGATGCTACCTGTAAAGCTTAAGGTTTTCAGAAATATAGGTGACAATGTTCAATGTTGATAAAGTACCATATTTTCTAATAAATTTTGGTTCTTAAAATGGGTTCACCTTAAAACATGGATCTAAAACAAACCTATTTAACAGGCTATTGTTTTTATTTTTTTTGTCATCAGAACCTATAGTTTAGAAGCAGACCCACTAAAATGAGATGCTGATGCCACCTAGTGGTTCTCTCAAACTCACAGAACATTTTAGTGGAGACTGCAATTTGCTCAGACTCCTCTTAGGATAAAAGTGCTAACTTTTCAACATGCAGTAAACTGATATGCTTTGAGAATATTGAATGGCACCAGCATTTATGCAATGCTGACAATTTCTTAGGATTCTATCATGTCATTTTAGTTACCAAAAGGCTTATGAAATATTGTAGAAACAAACGATTTAGTTTTCCCCCTATACATAAATGCTTTCTTTAAAACATTTGAACAATATCAATGAATACATGAATAACATAAGAACACATAAGGAAGATGTTTTATGATATTCAGTGCTCCGGATTTAACGTCAGATCTGTGGGTCAGATCATAGATCAGTTCTATCGATAAAATTATGGGTCAGATCATGGTTGAACCCTGTGGGTCAGATCATGTCAGATCAATGATGGGTTAAATCATTGGTCATGTTTTGCTGAACCCTGAGGATCAGATCATGGCTGAACCCCATTGGATCAGATCTTGGCATATTTCTGTGGGTCTTGTTTCACGGCTTATCACTAAGGTTTCCACCACCACACGGGGGAAGGGCAAGGAAGACTCCTCCAATGCTAGTCGCTTAGACTCACCTATCTCTTTTTTCCACACTGCAGCATAAACAGCTCGCGCGAGATGCTATTGCAGGAGCCCGGGAAGCCGGTAAAATACGCTCATTAGTGCGGTTTTTGGGAGAAGCCTGAACGATTTAACCCACCACAGCCCGGGGGCTCTCGGCCAATTACATGCCGCTACTGTGCGCTCCCGGTCACAATTACTAATGATGACTAAAACTGATTTCTAAAAATGTAACAATAAAATAGTAATTCAGCTAAAACTCCAACTCAAGTCGGCTTCTTTCACGTGTGGAAAGCCTCAAAAGAGCAGTTTGCTGATTTTGGTTGATTTTTCATTTGTGTGTTTCCGGTTTCATGTGAATGGCTGCTGGGGTTTTAAAACATCTGCTAGAGGGCGTGGCGGATAACGCCACCTCTTGGTTCCATAGAGAGTTTGTTTTGACTGTTGCAGTCCATGATTCCAACGTTACTCATGATCGTTGTACCTAAAGATGCCTTTGGAAAATAAGTCGTTTATTTAGATTGTACTGCTCTGTAGCCTGGAGCGTGATCCATTGTTTGAATAGAAAGATTTTATCACTTTAGCCATAAAATCTTAAATTCATTAAGAAAAAAAATCCTAAAAAAATAGCTTGTGCCCGGAAAAGAGGGTTAAGTGCATTAATTTGACCGACGTCAGGAGCATCCATAGCTTCTGTAAATTATAAGTCTATTGTAAAAATAAACACTGTTTGGCTGTGGTGAGAGTTTGAAAGTTTTAACTGGCTTACGTCAGCTGCCGGCTTGTAACTTGGAAGGTAAGAGCAGCTGAAAACACACCTTTAGATTACCTGAGCTCGCCATTAGGAATTGTTTTTACATGTTTGTGTTGGCAAGCTTTGTTAAGGATAAAGCTAGCAAGCTAAAGCCAATATTTTCATATAGCTGGCTACCTAGTCTTGCTTAGTTTGCAGCAAGCTAAAATGAACTGGTTACCTCTCCCCAGTCTTAAATGTGTCCTAAAAACTGTTAGTGGTATATTGGCAGATGTCAGCTATCAATGTTGAGCAGTGAGTGCTACCATTTGGCTGACTTGCAGTTCCTCTGTCATAGGCTCTGCTCTATAAAATCCTTTACCTTCTTTGAAAAGCTCAGTCAAGCAACAAATACATCTAAAAACTTTGTAACTAATGATCCCATCTTGGTTTGCGCATGGCTCCTGAGCTGGAATGGTCTGAGCCAGTCTGGAGCTGAAACCTGGGGTATCCAGCAACTCTGGTTCTCTACGGCCGCTCTGGAGCAGGAACCAGCAAACCTGGAGCATCTCCAAACCTATGTGATGCATTTGCACAAATGTGTTCGCTAAAATGTTCGCTAAAACAACATTTTATTGACCTTAGGAAAATAGGACGTATTTTATCATGTAAAACTTAATCGAGTTTCTTTCTCGTTATGTACAATACAGGCACAAAGGTGTGTGTTATTATTAGATCTCACAGCTCCATAATTAAGCAGCAAAAAAATTATTTTAGAGAAAGATAAGTAATTAGTTATGAAGAACATGACCAAGAAAAAATAAGACGGTCATGCTTTCCCTGTGTTTTGTCTGTTAAGTTAATAATGATAAGTGGCTTTTACTATGGTAGGGGAGACAAATTGCTTGAAATAGCATCTCCTGACAGAAGCCTGTCAGCAGCAACAAAATTGCCCTTCAGCATACGGCAATGAAAATATTTGTTTTGACAAGCTATCTTCGGTTATCAAGGGCATATTTGCAGACGTCTATGGATGGCTAATAATTTGGAAAAAAGCTGTTTCTCAGAAGTTGCATTCTCCGTTAAAAAAAAAAAAAAACCTCCTTAAATATTCTGTTATCTCAGCAGGTTTCTCAACACCAGTCAAGGCCGCAATTAAAACCAAGCAAATGAATGAGAAATCACTCTGACAGTTTGAAAATGGGTTGCCTCTATGAAAAAATCTCAAAGGACCTCAGTGATGTTTTTGGTATTGATTCGCACACATTATATGCATATAGGTGGTGCAACGAATTTTGGTTTACCTCAATATAGCATTTATTTTTTTTAAATTGCCACTTGCTTTGCTTATGTGTGCACAGGTGAAATTGTGTGACTCCCTGGGATGACTTTTAAAACTGAGCAAGTCTGGGTCACAATGATGAACACCAGCTTGTTGAGCAGTGATCTTTTGGAACGTGCACAATCATGAGTTGCTTGACAAAATGTTAATGTGTTGCATTGAACACACTACCTTATTGCCCAGATCACTACAAAACATTAACCGGAAAAAAAACACTCCACGTATGGTCCCATCAGGGATTTAAGCCTCAATAGAATTTGTTGTGGCTACAAATGTCTTTTTCATCTTGTTTGCTGAATTTATTACCATTTCATGCATGCATAATTGTGATTCAGATTAAAACAGTTTGGTGAAGACAGTGGGTGGAATCGTGATGTGGACTCTCTCCAACCACTCAAATTGCGTGAAGTTTCTTTGTTTTTTGTTTGTTTGTTCATTTTAAAAACCCACAGGAGAGCCGGAAGAACAAAGCAGATCTTTCTAAGCCAAGGCCTGCTTGTGAACATGAAGCTGCATCTCTAAAAATATACTTATATACTGTGTGAGTGTTTGTGTGTGTGTGTGTGTGTGTGTGTGTGTGTGTGAATAAACAATACGAAAAACATTGACAGAATAGAAAGCTTTGTGTTACTGCATCACTTGCTGTATTACAAAATGTTATTATAATAATAGTTTAAATTACATAATTACTTAATGTGTTGTGTGAATCCCTTTCTACCACACAACACTATGCATTGCAGTTTCTGCTACAGTATTTTAAAGCCACACCTATCTCACAAATTTTCATAATAAACAACAAATACTTCGAGTAGAACCACATAACATCTAGTTTTAATATAATTACATGTTTTGAAAAAATATGATTATTGAGCTTTTTTTATTCAATGTCAATATTGGTCAAAACAAAAAAACATTGGGTGTTGCTCTGCGGACTGACATTTGAATTTGATTACATGTTTATTGTTTGACTGGAAAAGACTGCTAAAATGAATCATGGAATCAACAAATGTCACAGTAAGCAAATACATATACTTATGTTAAGTAGTTAAACATGTTATTGTATAT
>JAOYSI010006512.1:1614-12784 GCA_025775065.1 Hiodon alosoides | reverse complement strand
AAGAAATGTTGCAGTCACAGGTCAGGAATAACTTTAGCATAGACGTTTTGTAAACCTAACACATGAAAGGTGGTAATTGCTTGTGCATTATTTAATTATTTTGACTATAAGAACTTTATTACCTTTATGGCAATGTTGCATAATCATCACTTAATCCAGAGGAAGTCCCATTTAACTACTGACTGATTATGTTGAATGCTCAAATCCTGGCCCTGGTTACTAGGGGACATATTGTAAAACGTATGAGGACATCTTCCGAATCACAGCAAGGAGAAGCCTCACTCAATGCAATGGCATCTATTAAACTATTTCATTTCACATAGGCGTGTCCCATAAGAAAATTATACCGCAACTTTAGCTGGTTACAATAATAATATAAAATATATTAGTACGTTCCGGAGTGTCTTTTTTTTCACACAATCATCTGAACGGCTTCTTTCCTCAGTTAGTAAATGTTTAGGCTCAAACTTAAAACCTAAAAAACTGAAATATCGAAGGTCGAAGTTGACTGGAGAGACGAGAGGGCCCATTACTACGCGTTTGCAGCACGCTGGCTGAGAGGGCTTGATGTTTAAATGTATATATTTAGGCATAATCTCGAGGCAGTTTGCACTGCTGATAGGAAGGCTTTAAGTTTAAGTTTAATAGGTATTCCCCGCCATTGTAAATTGTTCATATTGTACAATTGGTGAAATGATCCGGTATGGTTAGCGTTGTTGAACCGCTGTATCTCCAGTTAACATAGAGATCTGCCTGTAGCTGCCTTTGTAATGGACAATTCCTTCACCCTGTGTCATCATCAATCCCAGGGTGCTTAGCAGCGCATATAAAAATGTTGATGTTATAAAACACTTAAACATCCCATGCCAAACAAAATTTATAATGGTAATAACATATTAGACTTTTTCCTTTTTAAACCCGATGTTTGAGTACAGTATCCCTTTAATATTTAAATAAAAGAAAAGGGAAAAACTTTAACTTAATGATTAGGAATATAGATCTCTATATAATGCCTTGTGGATGGAACTTAAACTAATCCACTTCATGGTTTGAACCCCAGTCCGGTTGAATGCTGGAGAGACTCCTATGCTTCACCCATGGGCCTGGGGCAGAACAAACTTAGATATATTTTCCCTGAGGAAATACTGAGTGTAGTTGCCTCACAATTTGCAAGGAATTTTATTGAAGCCCCTTAGTGCGAGAAACCACTCAATCCAGCATGGCTGGGTTCGGAAAAAAAACGCATCTCTCCGTTTTAGCATATTAAGCAAATTCAGAAAACATTCAGTCAGAAAGCATACTTTGTCAACTTCCTACGATTTTCATAAACCATGGGAGTGCCTTGGTGGCGTCCTAGACCAGATCAATCTTTGATGTCTTAAATATTCATGCTTTTTTTTTTTTTTTCTGGTAGAGTATCAAAGATGTTGTGTTTCATGATCTTAAGTGGACGTGGTCGCCTTCCATTTTAATAACACTTACAACATTTCCTCTGTTCCTTCATTACTTATTAAAACGGATGGAAACTCTTAAAAGCTGGCATTTTCCATGACTGACAGAAGACATAATGAAGCAAGGCGTTTAAAGATAATAACAGACATACAGACATGCAGATGAGACGGTCTACAAACCGCATATTCCACTAAACATCCTTTAACTGTGAACAGCTACCCACTGGAATATGTATTCGGAAAGCACTTTAAGCAAGGCAAAAAAAAATTGCTATGATGTTTACAACGGTTATCATCAGTGTAGAGTTTGCTCAAGCGTAGTAACCTCCATTAACATAAGAGATGTTCAAAAGTCAATAATGGTTATATGAGGCAATAATCCACTTGTTGCTTTTCAGAAAATGCACATCTTGCATGGCTGATGTGTAAATTAACTCCAGGGCATAAGTTTATTATTATTTACATTTTTTTTTTCCATAATTCTTTTCATAAATTTTTTTGGGTTGTGGGTTTGGCTATTTCTGCGAGTTGGTGTGGGTGTGGGTTTGGGTATTTTAGAATAATTGACCAATGGTCGCCCTACCATGTTCCCGAAGAGCTGCTCCAATCTACCAGAAACGGATGATTTTGGTTGACTTATAGGGCTATTTGTGTTAGAGTCTGAGCTCCCTAAAACCTGCACTTAACTGTTTCCTTGTTTCCACGTTACCTACATTTCATGCAATCAAATGCTAACCCTAAGTCATACTGTGGTTGATAATACCATCCATTTTGCTAATTTCTTCATCAGACGTGGTGTCTTCTGACCATTTGTCAGACTGAACACAATTATGCAACTCAGCCTGAAAACACATGATCTTAACAATGGAATGTATTCCTTCATTTCGATATACGTAAAAGTTTGATACGTCCAAAAATAAATTCCCAAGACAGCTTCTGTTAAAGCTTTCAATTGCTGGTTGTCAAGCTGGTAATGACATTTTCAGCCCATGATAATTTGCTTTATGGATGTGATTTAGACCAAGGCCGAACTGCGCTAAGAGGTCACTCACCTCAGCACCCATAATGGCCCTCTTAACCGGGAAGGGGGCACGTCTAGTTAACGCACAATCAGGCTTTCGACAAAAGAGTCAAAGAGTGACGGTTGACCCTTCTGCCCCAGCCATGCCAGTCTGTCTGTTTACATGCCAGTTCATTGGAGCTGGCTAATTAAGTCAGATAATGCTAATGACCTCAATGATGGGTTCATCTAAAAATCATCGCAAGTACAGAACAGAGACGCAGATATAATTCAGACCTGAATTAATTGATATATATACATTTTTACTTTATCATTATCAGTCTGTATTTATGAACAAAACATA
This sequence comes from Hiodon alosoides, assembly GCA_025775065.1. Classification (NCBI taxonomy): domain Eukaryota; kingdom Metazoa; phylum Chordata; class Actinopteri; order Hiodontiformes; family Hiodontidae; genus Hiodon; species Hiodon alosoides. The sequence continues at coordinate 9,969 of JAOYSI010006512.1, read as the reverse complement.
ATGTGAACTTTAATAAATAGTTTCCATCCATCCACACAAATATGGCCAACCAGAGGGAAAGGCTGCCTGTGGGGCCACACCCACCTCCAATGACCTCATTTACACACCTGAGTGTGGTTAAGGTAATGACTCCCCCCCTTAGGTGTCTGAAATTGTATACTCTAAAGGCAGACGGCACTAGGACAAGGGGGGCATCTTTGTGTGGGGAACGTGGTTTTATTGTAATTGTTTTGGATTTTATTTATTTATAACTTATTTATTATAAAGTGGTTTATTTCGAGGTGTGTGTGTGTGTTTTTTTTTCAAGGTGTTAGAAAAAAAGAAACCGGCCCCTCTGTTTACCGTGGGCACGCCCAGGCGTGCTAGTGAGTAACATCTGTATGTTAACAGTTGAAAAAAAGCTGGAAAATATTTATTGTTTTTTGATGTGTTTTTTCTGCTTTTGTGTGTGTGTGTGTGTGTGTGGGTAGAAAAATAAACAGGCCCTCTGCTTCCCTGTGCCTGACTGCCCCCAAACTGGGCACGCCCAGGCGTGCTAGTGAGGAACACACATCTGTATGTTAATAGTAACCCATGGTAACCAATAGCCAATAGTCATATGCCAGACATCGGAGCACGAAGGCAGCTTTATTGTTTCAAACCACACGTTTCTCTTGTTGCCAAAACCTATATTAAATTATATTATTAGAAATAACCTGCATGTTAATTATTGAAAAATACATATTATGCATTTCTGTACAGTTACACAGTGTGTATGTTTAAAGGTTCAGACAGAAGCTATATAATTAAAACAGTATTCTTTTGTTCCAGTAAAATGATCACACAATATTTCATCTTTAATCATGGGTGGCAGTGTAATATCTAAGCTAATGATACAGTACGTTATAATCAGAATCTGGTTGAGCATTGTGAGTAAAAATAACATTCTAACATTTTACATTTGCAATGGCTGGACGACCCTACCATAACTATAGAACATCCTGCTAAAATTTTCATATTGTTTTTAGTTTTAGTTTTTTATAAGTTCAAATGACTTATTTAACATTGCTTTTGTAATATTGATAAGTACACTGGTTCAATAATGCCACCTCTGTTTAGAAAAAAGTTTACAGTTTACAAACGATAAACGATATCATAGATTCCATTCTTCAAGCTACGTTTCAGTTTTACATCCATCTGCCGTTGCCTTTGAACTCACATTGGACTTTCTTTACATGTAATAAGACCTACAACAAATGTATGCTAACAAATGTATGCTAATGCTTTTTCTGTGAAAAGACGCAACAGAATATTCCTGTCATATGTGAGGATCATGTGATGAATTTATATTGTATGACAAAAGTGTACATGGATTTTCACAATAAACATAATACGGTTTAGCTGTATGAAATCCGTACCATTGATGACATGCTGGGCATCTTCTTGATGGAGAACGATGGGTTTAAGGCAGACATCTCCAGTCTTCCCACCATGCCCTGCTCATCATTATGCAACAGACAGATTTAAGGCCCTGCAAAATAAGTAGCTTTTTCTCACATACATGGCAGACTGAACGCATGACCCCAGAAATCATTTTACGAAAGCCTTTCAGTAATTCGCTGTCTTATATGGCTGTTTCTGGAGAGTCTTCGTGTTGGGGGGAAAAAAAGAGAAATGTCTGGCTCGTTGAATAGACTCTAAATCCGATTTGTCACAAAGCCCCTCTGTTGTCATGGAAGATGATCGTATAGTCACGTATTCTCTTATTGCATACAAAAAATATTTTTACATTAGTATAGCACTATTATAAACTGCGCTGGAAACCGACACCGAACTCACAAATTAAGCGTTCTTGTGTTTTCTACTCTGTTGACCACTTCTAAACAAATGCTGCCCCAGTTATTTAAACTTCCATCACAACAAAATGTCGACATTTTTCATTTCTTCTAATGGCAGTGCTGTATACAGATATGACTATGATCCAGCATTTCTTGTTTGGCATTTGCCTATGCAACTTAACATGATTCTTACTACCAGCGTTTTATGGCAAGTGAAACTCCTAAAACTCGTAACCCTAATAACTCTCCAACAATAACGCTCCGCTAATGAAACAGTCTGGCAGTTTAGGTCGGATATGCTAAAATGCATTCGGCTTGAAGATGTTAAAATCCATCTGACTTGGGGCTGGAGTTACGGCTTTATTTAATTCAAATCTGAGTTGAAATTACCGATACCCAATTTCCAAAGATGAGTGCTCACTATAAGAGTGGGGCTTCTGCGTGCATGGGAATGTGATAGGGTCCACCTTCTTATCAGATTACATGGCTATTTATTTATTCATGAAAATCTTCTTCATTTCTATTCATAATGTATTTTGCATGACAAACCAGCCCCCATTTGTGTGCACGTGTCAATGTGTTTATGACAGATACACAAAACAAAAGTTATTAAGTAAATCAATCCTTGGGAAGATAAAGATTGACTTAGTTATAGCATAAAAATAGCTGAAATTTTTAGGGAAATTGCTAGATAAATTATATATGCTGTTCACTATACAAATCTAACACTTGTGGGTTTAGTGACTCTGTGTGTGTGTGGCAGTCTGCCCTTGGGGTTAGCATTAGCCAGTTGCTGGTTCAAGCCTCGGTAAAGCTGATTTGACTCCGGAGCGAGGCAGTGGGTTTAGTGACTCTGTGTGTGTGTGGCAGTCTGCCCTTGGGGTTAGCATTAGCCAGTTGCCGGTTCAAGCCTCAGTAAAGCTGATTTGACTCCTGAGCGAGGCAGTGGGTTTAGTGACTCTGTGTGTGTGTGGCAGTCTGCCCTTGGGGTTAACATTAGCCAGTTGCCGGTTCAAGCCTCAGTAAAGCTGATTGACTCCTGAGCGAGGCAGTGGATCTGTCATTGCGGGATCCCACTGTGTAAGTGAATCAGTGTAAAGATGTTGGCTTTGCAGCTTGAGTCGCTAAATGGAAAAAAAAAAAAAGCTGAAGTCTTCTGCACAGGGGCACACAACCATGTGGTTTTCCTTTGAGAACAGAGTCATGCGGTCGATTACAGAGACTGAAATCAATTGCAAACACAAAGAGAACAAAACTTTTGAGACATATTGGCGTGATATGGAGGGCAGGCGCTGAGTTAATTTGTATGCGTGTGCACGTATCACGTGTAAGACCGCAGTCTGTAGTAATTATGATTGTAAGACAGACGTGGCCATTGGTGGATCTTGTAGTACAGGTGCACGGCAGGTGTGCAGTATGCAGGTACACCAGGTGCCTCCTCCCACTGATCTCTTTAGCTGCTCTGCACATTGTTTATCTACCCTATTGTTATCCTTTCTTTTGTCACACCTCCTATTTACACTCCTTTTACACCTCCTTTTTACAGTCTCTCCTTCACACTGAAGGTGTCTGGTTATCTATAACAAACACAGTGACTGGGCATATACCTATATCCTCTGTTTAAACGTTGGCCTGCAGAGTGGCTCAGTTGCCAGATTTAGCAGTGTGCAATCCAGCACGTGTCATTGGCTGAATTTGACCGGGAGGGCGTCTGCAAGCTGGTAGTGTCGTCGAGAGGGACATGGCTCTCCTCCAATCGGTGCTGAACCTCTCACGCGGGCCGTGTGACCTTCAGAGTGTAAATGAGACAGATGGCCCAAAGACGATAGGATTCGTAGAAAAGTCTAAATTGGGAAGAAATAATAGTAAAAACTTATGAGAAAGGCCAGTCAGAGACATAGAGTACCATGTTGACATTGTATTACATTACCCCCCCCAGTAATGAGAAATCTCATCGTGTGTAGTGACTGGCTCCAGGTAGTCATTGTTAAACACTGCTGTTCTGGATGGGGCCAAATGAGAATAGGGTTTTAGTGTAGATTAAAATATTTCTGAGCTGTTAAATGAGTCCCTCTTGTCCACCTACAGACTGACAATGACATCATTGTCTGTGCACTAAAAACAATGCCCCCGCCCCAGTCTGAGCGTTAGGGCCACCAGTGCAAGCCCAGAACAGTAGACTTCCAGGACTTGTCTTGTAAGAACTACTGCCATCGACAATTTGGTTGAAGCAATAGTGAACAAATAGTGAACCTGTGTATTAGGTGGTAGACGCATACATTGGGCCCACTTTACGTAATACTGGCCACTCTACAGAACCAACGTGGGATGTCCCTCTACAAGGGATCCTCTATTTGGTGATGTGCTTTACAGGTCAAAGTAGACTACAGTCCACCTGGGGTGTGACCTATGTGTACCCCATTGGGACGAGCGGTTTTTGACATACTTTGAGGATTGAGTGCTGTGGCTGTAAAAATTAAACTACAATATTTGGGTCTATCTCTAGCCAGTGTCCTGGTGCTTCAGTCCCTGCTCGGAAATATTTGAATCTACACTAAAACCCTATTTCCATTAGGCCCCTTCCAAAACGGTAGCGCTAAACAATCCATATGGTTTCGCTCCAGATCTTGCAGAACTTTTACGGACTGAGGGGAGGGAAGCGGAGGTTAGTTTGCGTCTCGTATTGCTGTTTTTCCTCGTTATGTGTTGATGGAGACTTTCTGCAAGTTTGTAAGTCTGTTCGAGCCATAAGAAAATCAACCCTAAAGAAGCACAGAAGACATCTCCCATGGCTACAGGATGAAATAAGGCTCAATCAGGATTCAGCGCGATGTGGCAAACACGGGTGCGTGTGACCCAGTGTTCAAGTGCTTAGTCAGTCCCGCCTCTCAGTGTTCGTTTTGGTTTGTGTTCAAAATTTATTTTATAAAGGCTTTGAGAGGAGGGGGGGGGGGGAAGCAAAACAATAAAACTAACGCTTATTTAGAGAGGGAGAACACAATTAAAGACAACAGACCATTAATCGTTTCAATGTGCCGTGGCATTATGACAGTACATTATTTCTGAAAAGAACACCTCGCGGACTATTTTGCGACGCACGGCTTATCAGCTTCATTTTAATTACAGATTGTAATTCGCTCTACGAAAAAGTAGCTGGCATTTTTCCGCAGCCTGGGTTTAGCGCCCCTCTTTCACCAAGTAGTTGGAACAACAACAAAAAAACACGGCACATTTCAAAACGAGGGGTGTGAAAAACAACTGTCTTCTCATCTCGACTCAAGGTGACACATTCCTTTCGCCTAAAAAGAAGGTGATTTTTACGCCGCTGTCTTTGTTAAAATGTAATTATGGAGCGATAGCAGACCTCCGTGTTTTCTGAAGTTAAAGCAGAAAAATGATAATCTCTTTAGATGGCCTAAACGTATTGCACGCTTGTTTCTGTTCTTCTGATAATTTTTTTGCAATAACTACAGCAACTTACTAATTGATGAAAGAGGTAAACATTAGGTTGTACTCAAGGCTTTAGAAATGTCACGTCTAAAATCAGTGCATCAACACTCTTGAGAGTATAACTGTTGCATCGTGTTGAAATCAATTGAGACACGCATATTCTGCACAACCTGTGCTCATTTGGTAGCTTTCCATAAATTTGCATTGTTACCTTCAGAATAGGTTTTAAAAAAAAAACATACGTATGAAAGAGTAGTCCAATTTTCACTTACGCATCTCTATATTAACTTTCACCCTTAACTATTACTATGAGTGATTCCATTTTAATAATAAAACCTAATTTATTATAGCAATCCTGCAGGACTCATGAGTTCATGAAGAAGACACTTTTGATCTGGCTGGTTTCTGTCTCAGAATGGTGACTTGGCCACGGTGACTTTTCTTCTTGCCAAATCCCACCCTGACACTGCCGCAGTTGTGCTGGAGGAAGGTTCTCCCTGGGCAATTGATCTTCAAACACCTCACCTTAGCCCCTATGAGCTGATCTGCGCATGTAAGCTGTGTGATAGTTCAGTATCCACACAAGTGCTTACACTGTGCTGCTCAGCCCGGCAGCTGAGATAAATCTCTAAAGCCTTGTACGGAATTCCCCTAAACTCAACCAAGTGCAATTACTAAAACACAATTTCTCCCATTGAAGGACTTCCAAACAAACAAGATGAATGATATCAAGAAATGTATTTAAAATAATACGTGCAGAAATAATTTGTACTGCAGACTATCGAAAATAAATATCAGTGACTGTAGAAACTAAAAGCTGCTTTATTTTAACACAGCTTACACACCGCTGTTAACCCCTATTGTTCATAAGCCACTTTAATGCTTAATACCTTTTCCTATAGGGGAGAAGAAAACCATGCCTACTGTCTGGGGAACTGATTCACTCTACCCTCTTCATCCACCCAGCACAACAGTCTAGACGACTCTACCCCAGACTTCACTGGTCCACGGGTGGCATGTCTGTTCCTCAGTGGAGCTCTGTCTTCCCCGAGACTCCCAGGTGTGACCGTATAGTTTAGCCAGCTCTCACAGAGGCAACGCAAAACCTTCTGCAGCAGAGGCTAACTAAACAAGAGTTCCTCAAGGTACTTCATAGGAAAACGGTGTGGCCAATGCTGAATCATGCCTTTTAAACGCACACTGTGCATGGTAACATAACACCAGAGATGGCGAGGGTAAGAATGTGTTTTGCGTAGCATTTATATCTTACTCTTTTTGAGTGCTAATTTGAGTTACTTGTATGGTGGGAGTAGGGTCATTTTTGCAAATGTTACAGGCCAATTAATCTATTTGGTCAACAATTGCCACCTAATTAGATGGGTTGCCACTGAACCTTAGTTTCTTGCTGTGACTGAGATCTGTTCGACTCAAATCAGCATCCATCCTTCTGCTAATGCATAGGACACCAAATTCGGCAAGGGGAAACATAAATAAATAAATAAAAACCTTGATCCGTAAATGTGAAGGTCTGACTCAGTCGAGGGAAGCGCTACCAATTAAATGAGATGTGTACAAGATACGGTGTGGGAAAAATAAAAAAAATAAAAATCAATTTTTGGATGTGGTTTGGTCTCTTCGCCAGCATGGAGCTGGAAGAGCACGTTAATGAGAAGTGAGAGAGACTCAGGGCGGAGGAGACAGATGGAGGGATGACAGGTGGAGACAAGGTGAGCGTGCAGGGCGAGAAGTAATCACATGGAGGTTGGATTGCGTTGCGGGAGGCGGTCGTTGGCACGACAGCGAGGGGGAGGACCTGCAGGCAAATGAGACGCAGAGAAACGGAACATCAAATCGGTTTAAAATTAGACCATCAGTGAGGAACAGAACCATCCACGCCAAGTGTCACATGCAGGGCTATATATTACACATTTTATTACACGGTTTTGTTTGTTTGTGTTGTCTTGCATTCATTTTAAAATGGAAAAAGAAGCTAACAATAATATGTTTATTCATGCATGTGAATAAATTAACAAATTCAAATCGATTGAAAAATACTGTGTGTCACATGGTAAAGGCAAAGCCTGTGATTGGACTACAGCATTGCACAAAATATCTAAAATAATATTTAGGGCTTAACTTTTAGGGAATTTTTGACGTTTCCATAACGTGGCCCTGAGCATTTCACTGATGCCTCTACAACTGACCACAGACGCACTTACTGCTAACCTGAACACCATAGCATATGTTGCACTCAGAGGGGCTCAAAGACTCAAATTTAATCTGGCTGCTCAGTCCAAGTATATTAATCGCAAATCTGTCATGTTATTCCAGATATGTTTAGGTTGGTTAAAGTTCAACCATGAAAGGAAGAAGACCCTACTGACACCCAAGCTTCCAAAAAAAATTTTCCACACATATATCAATTGTGTAACTGCACGTCTAAGATGTTACTATGCTGTTCTTGGTTATTTTGGCAACTCAGTTAAACTGTCTTGGTACCAGGTTATAGCTTCTTTTATTTGAACTTAAATGTAATTTGATTTTAGTTTGGATCCAAGTTGCATTGCTGGCTTCTAACTGACCCAAAAATAAGCCCAAGTTTAAGGCTTTTTAGGTATAGGAGGCCTACTGAGTCCTAGTTATATTTTCGGTGTAGGCCTGGACTCAGTAGGCCTTCTACACCGAAAATATAACTTAGGCTGAGTCCTAACCTAAGTTATATTTTCGGTGTAGGTGGCCTACTGAGTCCTAACCTAAGTTATATTTTCGGTGTAGGTGGCCTACTGAGTCCTAACCTAAGTTATATTTTCGGTATAGGTGGCCTATTGAGCCCTAGTCTGTTATTTTTGCTGTAGAAGGGATATGGAACGAGTTATAACCTAAAGCAGAGGTACACAATCCCCAGTCCAGGATTTCCTCCTCTCTTGAAATAACCGATGACCTCAGTGCCGGGAGCAAAGGCCAAGCTACTTCGATGAAGGGGAATGGATTACTTAAGCCCGCTCACATGGCAGTTCACCTGTAGCAGGACACGAAGCCCGCTCACATGGCAGTTCACCTGTAGCAGGACACGAAGCCCGCTCACATG
>JAOYSI010006511.1:0-44590 GCA_025775065.1 Hiodon alosoides | reverse complement strand
CCCCCCCCCCCCCCCCCCCCCCCCCCCCCCGCCCGCCCCCCCCCCCCCCCCCCCCAGCGCGAAACGGGGTTTCATGTTTCAAACATGGGAGCAGAAAGGATTGTTGAATCGAGTGACAACTATGCTGTGTTTATAGGTTAATGTATTCCAACATCCACAGATCTGTAGATGCCATATGATGCCTACTAGGTCGCAGCTTGGCTTTTTGAGCCTGGGATACTGATAGTACCTAATTAAATCAGTATAGTTAATAGCAAATCATTAATAGCTGATCGTGCGTGTGGTCATGCTCATGGACAGCTTGGGTGCAGTCTGACACTTGGTAAGGCTCGGCCATCGGTTTTAAAGCCTTGTGGTAAACTGTGAACGGAGTTTTGTACACTGTTTTCATTTATTCATTTGTCTTCTTTTCTGTAGTGCAGAAAAGTGTACAGAACACTAGGCCGTCGCGTCTATCCGTGGGCTACAAAGTTTCCAATTCGATCATAGTTACCCATATGAAGATTAGCTCTGCATCCTGTTTATGGAGGTGAGCCTTGTCAATGTGCAATTTTTGCTAATTGATAACATTTTTTTGAAGCATCCAGCCTCATGTTCCAAACCAGACTGGCCCAGATATGACCGGGTTTCTGTCCAGCAGCCCCAAAGGCCAGATCCGAGGCCTGTGTCAGCCTCTCCATAAATCACACTGTGTGCATGTGCATGAGTGCGTGTTTATGCAATTTTGTATGGCATGACATTAATACATTTAATAATTGTTTAGCTTGTATGCCCTGTGTCGTAAGACCATAACATATCATGTTTATGGGAAAACATATGTAAATAAGCGAACTGATAAGTAATATTGTAATGAATTATGCATGGTTTCCCTTCCTGGATGTGCGAACGAGTGGAGATCTCTGTGAGGGGAGTTGTTATTTACCCAGAAGATTTGAGTACTCCGTTGTCTTTCATCATTATGATGCACAAATCTCATGCTATATGGTATGGCAGTGCACTGATCCTTCTTCAAAGGGTGGGTTGTACCTTATGGGGATCAATGTGATACAGAGACAGAAAGAGAATGAGCTAAAAGTGGCCTGGGAGATGGTTGACACTGTTGTCACAGCGATAGGCTTCTTCTACGAATTCCTGAGTATTCCTGAGCTTTGGGGAATTCAGGCCAGTTCCTATCCAACATGCTTTCATCCTGACACCCTTGCATCTGTATTCGCTTTGTTTGAATTGTTGGAAAACCCTTCACCCTTTAGAAGGCACACACACTACCAGTTTGTGTTACTGCTTTCTGTAGAGAACCAATTAGGCCTGAAGTCTTTCTATTATTTTTCTTTCATGTACTGAGACAAAGACTAGGGGAGAAAAAAAAGATGTAATATCTCCTTTGGGGCCGCTTCTGATTAGTGGCCTAATTAGTGTTAGTTGGATGAAATCCAGACCTAGCAAAATAAACTTGATGACAGTACATGCATGAACAGTAACATTGTGACACAGCAGATAGTCGATCGTAATGAAAACAAGGGAGGGAGAGTCAGGGTAGATGCAAGTGGCATGCAAAAAACGGCCGTCCTGTCCACAGCTTGAAATCTGAACATTTCTGGGAGTGATCGTAAAGGCACACGAAACCACACTGTGTTTGAATTCTCATACCTGCCATCACCACAGTAAAGTCCCAATCATTTCTTCCTTCTCACAGTGGGGTTTAACTGGCTAACGATCACAGATGGATGCACAAATGGCTTACAAATGTGTTTTATCGACATTCTGTAACGGAAGCCATAGTACGGCTGCAGGTTCTGCAGTGGTCCCCCGACCCGCCATCACACCTGACCAGGCCCGAGTTTGGGAGGGGGAGGGGGGGCGTCCAACCGCTGCAAGTCTCAGATATTTTATGAGATCAATTCAACTAGGAGGCTTTTCTCACCCTGCAAGGATGTACTCTGTTGCCCTCTCCTTTAGATTTCATCCTTCTCAGTTACAGTCCCATCCCTGTTGTTTTCTTGCTGCATTGGTGAAGTCCTGAGATTAAATGTCATTGAGGATACCCACAACCCAAGTCTTTTAGCTTTTCACAATTAACAGTGGAAACTGCCCCCCTTAATCTTCGAAGACTAGTTTCCACGTCAGGGGCCTGGAGGATAGTGTGGCGCTGACATTGGTCGCGCGTTGTCCGTTTGTGTGACGGCTCTGCTCCGTGAACGGTACATTTGTGAATGTACCCGCTGTGTCTGTTGATTCAGTTTGCGCCTTTGAAAATAACTTTTAGGTTAAAGTGATGCAGTCTCATATGAGTAATTGCCTCTCTTAAGCTCTGAACCCAAATGTCATCCTCGACGAGCCCATTAAAAATTAAGCACAGTTAGCTCAATCGTGGTATTTGAATGACCCTGTAATACCACAAGCCTTTGCCCAATGAGCTCATTGCCCCAGGAACAATAAGAGTCTGGGTTTCATTACCCTTTGTGTGCCATCAACTGTGTAGAGAAATACGGCTTTGACACCGAGGGAGACTAGCAGACACAAGTACGCGCATATACACCGATCAGCCATTCATGTCATTATGACCACTGACAGGTGAAGTGAATAACACTGATAATCTTGTTATCTTGGCACCTGTCAGTGGGTGGAGTGGGTGGGTGAACATTCGGTCTTCAAAGTTGATGTGTTAGAAGCAGGAAAAATGGGCAAGCATAAGGATCTAAGCGGTGAAAGGGTCATGGGCAGCCAAGGCTCATTGATGCACGTGGGAGCGAAGGCTGGCCCGTGTGGTCCTATCCAACAGACGAGCTACAGTTGCTCAAATTGCTGAAAAAGTTAATGCTGGTTCTGATAGAAAGGTGTCAGAACACACAGTGCATCGCAGTTTGTTGCCGCAGACCAGTCAGGGTGCCCATGCTGACCCCTGGCCACAGCCAAAAGCGCCTACAATAGGCACGTGAGCATCAGAACTGGACCACGGAGCAATGGAAGAAGGTGGCCTGGTCTGATGAATCATGGTTTCTTTTACATCACGTGGATGGCCGGGTGCGTCGCTTACCTGGAGAACGCATGGCACCAGGATGCACTATGGGAAGAAGGCAAGCTTGCGGAGGCAGTGTGATGCTTTGGGCAATGTTCTGCTGGGAAACCTTGGGTCCTGCCATTCATGTGGATGTTACTTTGACACGTACCACCTACCTAAGCATTCTTGCAGACCATGTACACCCTTTCATGACAACGGTATTCCCTGATGGCATTGGCCTCTTTCAGCAGGATAATGTGCCCTGCCACAAAGCAAAAATGGTTCAGGAATGGTTTGAGGAACACAACAACGAGTTCAAGGTGTTGACTTGGCCTCAAAATTCCCCAGATCTCAATCCAATCGAGCATCTATGGGATGTGCTGGACAAACATGTCCGATCCATGGAGGCCCACCTTGCAACTTACAGGACTTAGAGGATCTGCTGCTAACGTCTTGGTGCCAGATACCACAGCACACCTTCATAGGTCTAGTCAGGGCTGTTTTGGTGGCAAAAGGGGGACCTAATATTAGGCAGGTGGTCACAATGTCATGGCTGATCGGTGTATACATACACCATCTAGTTCTGTGCCTGCACAAAACTCACACCCCCAAAAACAGACAGACAAACACACACATACACGCATATACTCTCGCCATTTTTGACCACACGCATACAAACTCTCGCACATATATACACACACACACACACTATCTAGTCCTGTAACATCTCCATAACACTACAGGCAGAATAATAGACAGACTCTTGCACCTGTTTAAACTGGGTAGCAGTGTGACCGAGTGTTGGCTGTTGTGATGCGAATCGGTTTCTCTTCTTTGTTTCCAGCTCTTCTGAGGCTTCTGTGTCTGTGTCTGTGTCACCCCCAAACCCCAGGGCAGTCCAAAACTGCTTTGTATGAAAACCCTGATGTATAACTGGGCAATGATTCATGACTGCCGATGTTGTCTTTGGTTTGGCATTAGCACCGCACAGGCTCCTTACAGACCTTACAGAATCTGTACACCTCCTTGCCTGTTCAATCTGTTTATTTTACGGGGGCTTTTTTTTTGGACTAAAAGAACATTGTGAATTAGACGGGAAGGTTTCTAATTAAGATGATTTAAGCATAGCCTAACAGGAACTGAGGTAAACGAGCTGTGTAAGTAAGCGCTTGTGAGGGTCTTGGGCTCAATATCCAGATAATCGCTGCCTGTCAGGCTGCAGGACGGGACTCTTAACCAGCAGGGTGCAGGTTTCAGTCCCGACAGTCCTGGCTGTACAAATGGACGGGATGTGAAATTATTTTGTTCTGTGTGAGAGTGTCTGCTATGCTACTGAAATGACCCAGCTGTGACTTATCGAGGTTTTCCCTCCGTGCGGGGAAAATAAATTAGGTCATTAGACTCTCAGGTCTCTGCAAGCTTTTCATTTTTTATTTTGCCGGAAAAGTCACACATGTGGAAGCACAGATCTTATTAACATCACAGGCAGCAGGATGGTTTATGTCGACAGTAGGAAACACCGGCCGCCACTGGGACTCAGGGGAGATGTTTCGGCTCCACAGAGAGATGGAGGCGTGCGTTTAGCCACACAGGAAGTTTTATATTCGGTTCAGACTTTTAGATATTCGCTCCGGTTTCTCAGTTGCTGCTGGCTGATTGGCCGAGGGGCGTTTTTTAAAAGCAGTCATTAGTATTGCCTGGCTCATTCCTTTGACCTGTGAAGCCAGCTTTGTCTGGAGCTTCTACCATGTCTATAAGTAATAGTTATTTAACTTCTGTGACTTGACGAAATTGTGAACCTGTGCTATGTATTTTGCTTAAGGGTTTTATTGCAGTTATTCACCGTCACCTTGAAACGCCAGGTCATTTTTTGTAAATAACCTGTTGTATAAACAAGCTCTTTACAGTTTGTGGGGGACTTTGAGGCTCTTGTCAGGGGAAGTGATGTTGGTTTTCTACCTCACAAACAACTCGTTAAACAGGAGAGCCTTCCCTTCCTCTGTGGGGAAAAAATGGCATGGCTGTGACAAGGCTAAGAGCTTCAGTGAAAGAGCATCGAAAGTTTAGTCCGAGCTGGAGTGACAGCTCTCGACATCATAACAGAACCCCCCCACACACACACACACACAGACACACAATCCTGTGAATGACATCTGGGTGACCACCCACATACTGAACCACCCCCCCCCGCACCCCGCCGCTTGCTGGGTTGAATGTGTTTTCGGAGCTGCCAGTCTATTAAAGTGAATAAAACATCAAGACGCCTCTCCCTCTCTGTCTGCCTGTCAGCGGATCAACGCTCTGTCACTCCCGTACCCAGGTCCCTGAGGGTCTCTTGTATCTTTCGCTCTGGCACAAATCTGATATGAAAGCATGGCCTTCAAATAACAGCAATCAGTCACGCCTTGAGCCTTTCAACATGACTCCTTGTCAAAAGATTTGTCTTTGCTTTGCCAAAGCTTTACGTCTGGCATATGCACACGCCTAGGCTCACAGCTTCACAGGCTCACAGCTTCACAGGCTCACAGCTTGGCAGGCTCACAGCTTCGCAGGCATTCTCCGGGGCCAGGGATGTTGGCTGCCATTGAATTAGGATCAGTATTGTGCACGGCAGTCTCCCCGACCACTGTGCTCATCTGACGGCCCATAGTTAATACGTTTCAACAGAACCAGTTCAGACGGAAGCGTGTCCAGTCTTTCCCGACTTGCGGTGGACTGGGCCACAGTCCTGTTAACAGTCCTGTTAATCCCAAATGACTTTTTGTGGAATGAGCAGGATCAATCCTGAAATACCCAGTGAGTCCAGTCTCAGTCTACCAAATTGGCATAGACCGGGCCAGAGCATTTCTGTTGATCCCAGCTGTTGAGTCCAATCTTTGGAAGCTAATTTGCTTCTTTCGCAGTGTAGGCCCAATTGCCTCATGGGATTGCTCCCTTAAATTGGTCCCAGTGTGTTGTCATAGTGACTCGATTAATCCTGGTGTCGACGGCACCGTACCATTGAATGGACTAAAGGTGTGGAGCTTTAAAAATAAAGGAAAAAGAAAAATGCGCTCATGCAACTTGAAAACCTTTCCGTCTTTTCCCCCCGTGTCTCGCTCAGCAGCGGAGCCCAAGTACGGGTATGATGTGACATTGGCCTTTGTGTCACATGGTTTCCGTACTGCTGTGTTTAGTTCATTAGCTGTCGGTTCTGGCCCCCGGGTGGATGAGAAACGACTTCATTATGTCCGAACCGCTCCCACATGTCTGGGCCGCTTTTTCTTTCCCTTGATTATATCTGAAGTGATTGGTGTCACAGGATGAATAAGATCTTATTACAGCTAGCCCGAATCAAGCTACCTGCAAAATGATGTTGCTTAGAATTCCTCATTCGCGGCAAAGAATATTGGTGCCTGACTGAGGCTCGAATGAAATGAATGGAGGGTGACATGGGTGTAGAAAGCATACGGATTTTCTTCTCTCATTGAGAGTCGGATGCAGAGGCCTTATGAGTCACTCGCTTAGTTTTTAGAACAAATTTACTTTAAAAAGAAAGAGAAAAGCCCGCTCCAGTAATGTTATGGCAATTTGATGGATTAACTATGGCTTCTTTTTTAAATAGAGACCTTAAAAATGATTTCTCCACACAAATGAGACAACCAAGACACTTGAGTTGAAAGGGGGCTCTTTAAATAAGTCTGACAGGCAGCAGTGGATGCCGCAGTACCTGGGCCTGGCATCTGGGTGGCGAGTTCTCAGAGGGTGTCAACACTCAGCGTGGCTGAGGACCGCGTTGATCGACATTCGACACGAAGCTGGCCCAGTGTGTGGTGATGGTGTGGGTGTTTGTGTTTGAGATTAGCTTTAATTACCTATCCCTCTGCCCTACGAGATCTCCGGGATGTGACAAAGTACATTTGAGCTCTGTCGTCGATGTTTTCTTAGGACGGGCATATGAAGGGGCACATAATCCGATAGCTTATGCTATTGATATTTGTATTTGTGCAGTACTGACACGTAACTATATTGAGGTTGCATACAACCTAATGACGCTCTCAGATCGATATTTTTTAATTATCCGCTTCGGTTAAATTTTTCCAAAGTTATTATAATGTGGAGAGCTACAAGGTGAGCGCATTCACAATAGAGATTCATTGACAATTGGCACCATCAGGCACACTGGCAAAGTTTTATAAACAAATTGTTATGGCTTAGAAAATGAATTGATGCCAAGTAGCCTATATAGTTAACGGAGGAGGTTTGCACCGCAAAGACAGCACAAACGCAACAGTAGGCTCTGACCGATGCGGTTATCACATTATCAATAGCAAGTTGACCAGACTACATGACCGGCCTAAAAATAGTCATCACCATTTTGGGTGCGGAATCTTGCTCCAGATGAACATTGGAGACGGGGTATGCATCCATTTGCGTATGTCCATTTTTAACGTTTAAAGGTTGTAAATAACGGTAGGAGAAAGAAAATGCCAACTGAATATCGCGCTCGTGCACTTCCCTAGATAGCTACGTCAACTTCCTTTTTAGCACCTTTAAAACACCATTGCTCCTCGTTTTTAAATTATATAACGTTAATAATAATTTTGCAGAAATATACATTAGTTAATACGACGGGCCTGCGTGTGTGTGAAGGCATCGTGTGCTCCGCGAATCTAAAGTCTGATATTCTCAGATGTATGTGCATTTAGGTACTTTTGTGCTAACTCGGAAACACACATGCACAAACACACAAATATTCTGCTTTTCTTCAACGTTACTCTGATCTAAATTTGTGTATAATGTTTATGCAGTGTTTTTTATCTGGCTCACAAATCTTCTCTGAGATATTCGGAATATTTATGGCCATCACAGATTTTAGCAGGAATAATTCTGACTGACCCGTTTAAATGCTTTCTTTCCCAAAATGTCATAAAGGCTAGAAAATTACTTGGTGGTGGGGGCGGGGGGTGTTGGAGGTGGCCATGTCATTGATGGCCACAAGGTGGCATTATTACACTCAGAAAAAGAAAAAAAAAACGGCTAATAGGTTTCACGTAGGTCTCATATTGAAAAACTACCAATTGGAATGAATGCATGAAATTGAGTTGTATGGTGAAAGTACTTGATGTAAGGTAATAAGCCTATAATGGCATTTTTTTGTGCAATACGACCATTGGCCTCTGTTGGACGGTTAGGTTGAATGTTTCAGTCCACTAGCATCTGACTCGCTTCAGCCCTGCTTTTGAGTGACTGAAGACCCCAAGTGTTCAGAACAGAACCGATTGATGGGATTATTGGATTTCTGTGAACCCAAGATAAAGCCTAGTGGATTTTCTGCAGTCCTCATTGCGTTGTATATTGTTGTTTTCCTGACAGAAGATTCGATTCATCTTACAATGAAAACCATTGCGATTTTTTTTTTCTTCATCTGGGTGAGCCGTCGCTTCTGCTTGTAAATGTCTGCGGAGATAATTGAAGTTATTTGTTTATTCGCTTTTTTAAATATTTATTTTCCTCCCATCTCACCTCAGCGAAAATATAACTGACGGCGTGAATACAACTGGCAGTGAGTAGACAGCGTTGAAAATGTTATTGAATAGTGATGATAGCTGATTTGAATAGTCTTTCTTTTGCAAAAGAGAATAAAAAAAAGTAATTAAAAAAAAAATTAAACCTTTTGTGTGTGTGATTCTGTTTTTCCTAGTCGCCCCTCATTTCCCGAACTGCACACTGTAGTGCATCGAGTAGCCCCGAGACCCGAAGCGAGAGTGGGAGACAAAGGAGCCCCACAATTACTCTTCGCTGCCATATGAAAAGGCATTATTCCCAGCGTTTATTGTCCGCGATTCACGTTTGAGTCACAATGGTCTGTTTCCTGTGGCACCCCCCCCCCCCAACTTCTTTCTCTTCCCCAACAGCTGTGTTTTATTTGTTTAGCGATGACCATACTTCTCTGCGGTCTGCATGTGCTGCTGTTTACCCATTTACCCCCCTCCCCCCCACTGGATATTTACTCAAGGTACACCTGGAGAGGCCCTTTGGGGTCCAGCCCTTTAACTGCTGTGCAACGTCACCCTTGGTCCCGCTCGCGCTTTGTTCCGCTTGTGCCTTTTCCAGCTCACAATCTAATTCCTTGTCACTACTGCCAAGGGTGAGGCCGGTGTGATGTCGGCACAATGATACAAAGGCAGTGCCCCTTCTGTTGGTAAGGAAAAACATTGATCATGATACAATCCTGGTGCTTCCTGAGTGGCTCTGTAGATAAAGGCAATTGCTTGAGTGCAGACTGAGCCCTATGAGCTGGAGTTTGCCAGGTCAAATAAAGCTCATGCCATTAGCCGTTTGTGACCGGGAGAGCACAGCGGTGTCGCACATTTGGCATAGCCCGGCCCGGGCCCTGGTTGGTGGTAAGATCGGAAGGGCTTCTCTCAGCTCATCTCTAACGTGCGTCTCCTACCTGATTCCCTGCATGGCAGCTGCATAGTTTGCGTCAAAGAAGGACCCGCATCTCCTCCAGTCTGGAAAAGAGACCAAGAGGCTAAGCTACAACGGCTGTGCCACTCCCATGAATTAGAACAACGTTTGTCATGATACGAGCCTGGGTTCCGTTCAGACCAATACACCTCTGCCCGACGTTCCTACGAGGAACCAGGAAAGTGTGCTCACAGAGAATAATTAGACCAACTCTGCTGTGACCCTCGGCTTCTGTGTGTCTGTGTGTCTGAGACAATGGGCTAAGACTAGCTGATTTAAGAGAAAAATTTGAGTGTGTGTGTCTCTAGTGTGTAAGAGACACTGGACTATGACTAACTGATGTAAACATCTAAAGCCGCCATGATGGGAACGGGCCCAGAGGACATGGGTGTGCTCTGTGTGGAGCAAACATGTTGAGCTCAGTATTGATTTTTCCCCCCCAAAGTACATAGATGTGTTGCAGTGCAGTTGTTTTGGTACTGTCTGACACATGCAGGAGCTCTCAGGCACAAAGAATGAAACAGTGAGCTAATGCGCTGCTGCTATGGTTCTTCACCCTCTCGCTTTAATTCACCCTCACATGCTCAGATCGCTCGCTCGCTCACTCACACACACACACATGCAGGTTAACAGCTCTTTCCCTGTAGAGTTTTGGTGTGTAGAGGCTTGCAGTTCATGGCTTGTGGGTGTCTGTGTTTCTGAATTGCAGAAGGACTGGCAGTCGGGGTGGGCTTTGCTGCTGTCGGGAAGACGCCGTCGGCCACCTTCGAGAGTGCCAGGTAGGCCCGTTCTTATTTGGGTCCTCCTTTCCCTTCCCTTCCCATTTCAAACCTGTGTCACAGCTTGGCCTGTGGTCATCCGTTGTGCCTTACTCATACCCGGTATGGGTAAGCACCTTGCAAAGGGGCTTAGGCTGGCAGTGACGCACGCTTTTTAACCTGCAACTCTCTATGCCAGCTCCAGTTCTCGGGGTGCGGACCTTACCCCACCGAAGTGTTAGCTCCGTGGTTCGTCTTTTAAAACGACGCTGCTTATGTTAGGTCTCCTAATGTGAGACCCTCATGCTCCATGTCTGTCATATATAAACAAGGTGGAGGCTTGCTCTCCCTTAGACAATAGTGTCTGTGCTCAGGAGACGTTGAGTAGCACAGCGGTCCCTTTGAGCCAGACTGAACTCAGTTATCTAGTGCTGCCTCCTTGTGGTCAGGAGTGGTAATGTCCCCATCCACAGAGTTGGCCCATGAACCTGAAAGTGTGTTGCCTTCTTTTCATAGATCGCTCATCTTTCTTTCATGTACACACATTTACGCATACATTCACAGTGAAAACACATATACACTCAGACAGTCCCACACACACGCTTCTATGCGCACACACAGAAGACAAAATAATGGAAACAAACATCGACTCGAATTTTAAAGTAAAAAATTGCAATTGAAGAAGTCTACACGCGGTTCATTTTAATTTCAGTGCTAATTACCTACATCTTAACGTCTTACAATGAACACGTTAACGTAAGATTCTAAAGCAACAAAATTCGAAAGAAGTCGAATAGTTGGTGTCACAGAACCAGCAAAAGTATTTAATGTGTTAAGGAGAAAAAATGCTGCCATTTGGAAATCATTTTTTAATCACGGCCAATGTGCAACAATGCATGAGCTGGTGTAATGAGCACAAAACCTGTATAAGTATTGTTCCCATATCCCAAGATGATAATACCCCCATACACCTGTCAAACACTTTCCTTGGCCTCCCCAATAACCAGACACACTTTGGCTGTTTACCTTGCTTCTGTCTGTCCAGGTAATCACAGAAAGCCTTGATGATGTTGAGATCAGGGCTCTGTGGAGGCCATTCCATCTGTGGCAGAATTCCTTGTTCTTTCAGAAAATAAATGTTTGGACATCTAAAAAAAATTTTTTCTTCTGACACTAATGCAGAAGACAAAAAATAAACTTGAAAGACTACATTTGTGTAAAAAAGCTAGGGTTTCCAAGACTTTTGCTGAGTACTGTATATTACATTTCTAACTACTTCATCCCTCAAAGAATTGTAGGCTCTCCTTCTTAAAGCATGGTCCAATATCCTACTAGAAATAGTTCGTGTTCTGGGTGGCCCAATAGCTTGTTAGTTAATAAATATTTAAATATTGCATGTTTACATTACTTTTGTCACAAAAGCACACATTCACTCACACGCTAAGACTCACATTAACAAGTCACACTCAATGAGACACACGTTCAGGTGCACACACACAAACACACACACACACGGACACAGCAGGTTTATTGAGCCCTCAGGTCACGTCCAGCGTGGATCCCTCGTTTTTCCATGCTCAATAAAGGCACAGTGTTTGCCTACGACAGCTCCTCTCTCAGGTCTGGGACAAAGCTGCCCATTGTGGGAGCGGTTTATGGCCCCCGCCCCCTTTCCCCAGCACACCGGACAAGCGGTACGGCTGATAAAGGGACAATCACCGCTGGGTTGGGGCAACGCCTACCCATAATCAACTGAACCAAACTGCCTGGGAAGCGCCCAGACTCCAATCACAGGCCCAGAATAGCATCCACACTATAGGTCTTTTTGTTTTATTTCAAGGTTACTTAGGGAGGTTCCACATGACGTCAGCATTGAGGAAAGGGAACAGTACTGTCATATTTGATTGAAAATATGAAATCTGTTATATAAAATGTACATTGTATAAAATGTAAATGTATATAATTTGGAATATTATATATACATATATTCACTGTTTCTTATTACCCCATGGGTTGTACAGTCACACGCTTTTTCTGACATTGTAGTCTCTCCCAACCTTTTCTTTCGTACGCACCGCTATCATTTTACGGCGTGAGTTTTCAGGTAGGGTTTATCTTATATGCTGAAGAGGAAGTGGCTGGTGCCAGGCTGGAAACAAAGGTGCACCTGTTTTCTGTAGGGTGTCACTAGGAGGGTGACAGTACAAAGTGTTGTGCCGGAGATCGCCAGGCGTCGGTGGGACGCTGAGCAACAGCTAACACAAGACGGCCATTGTGGTGCGGGACACTTGAACTGTGAGGAGAGGCGGCATTGTCGGGGGGGGGTTAAAAAAAACGTATTGTCCTAGCCAAGAACTTCTTTGGCAGTGGAAATATACAACTCTGGAACACAGACAGCCCTCTGATCCCATATCCCAGATATCCCCAAACCTTCGTCTCATTCCAACATATAAACGATCCTGTCTGACAGAAATCACACTATGTTAGTCAGAGAACTGAGGGAGGTGAGGATTATGACTGTTAACATGTGAGAACACAAATCCTAGTGTATAAGCAATATCTGTTTTAGTTTTTGCTTATCCCATAGAATTTCATCATTGGTATTCATTCAATTGGAATTGTTTGGTTAGAGTTCAGTTACATTATATGGCCAAAAATGTGTGGACACCACCTCTTTTGGGAAGGCATTCCAGTAGTTGGACTATTGTTGGTATATTGTTGCTGGAACTTGCTTCTATTCAGCCACAAGTGCATAAGCACTGATGTTAGGAAATTCAGCCTAGCTAGTAGTCTGTGTTCCAGTTCATCCCAACCGTGTTTGCTAGGGTTGAGGTCAGAGCTCTGTGCAGGTCAGTCAAGATCTCAACAAACCATTTCTGTATGGACCTTGCTTTTTGCACTGCATTGTCATGCTGAAACGGGAAAGAGCCTTTCCCCTAACTGTTGTCACAGAGTTAGAATCACAGAATCGTCTAGAATGTCAATATATGGTGTAGCGTTAAGATTCCACTGGAACTAAAGAGCCTATTCTTAACCATGAAAAACAGCCCCAGACTATTATTCTTCCTCCACAAAACTTTACAGTTGGCACTTTGCATTCCGTCCGGTAGCACCGTGGCATCGTCAAAACATTTTTATGCACTTTGTGCTTCAGCACTCGATATTCCTGTTTTGTTAGTTTGTATGGCCTACCGTATGACTGAGCTGTTGTTACATAATAACAATAATAATAAGCATGCAAATAAATTCATGGAGCAATTTCGCGATACAATTTTAAGCAAGGGTACAACAGTGTTTTCCCAGGGATTTCAGCTTAATAGGTTACAAGTTTACTGATTTGGCTTGGCCTGGTGGTCATGACCACCCATTCAAGGGCAACTGATGGGGTTGTGGTTTTGGTGGTTCAAGTCCCACCCAGCTGTTGTATTCTTGAGCAAGGTATAGAAAGTCACCACCCCTTTCAAAACGTTCACCTTTTGTTGCCTTACGGCCTGAAATGAAAGCATTTTCCTTAATTTATGCACAATATCCAAGTAGGAAAAAAAATCTAAGCTAATTGGCTTCCATCTGTGATCAATTGTAGTGACTTTAGTTAGTTCAGAATAAAAGCAGTTGTTAATAGAAGAATCCACTGTAGGCCATGAAAGGTACTTTAAAAAGATAAAGATGTTGAAAGCTACAAGGGAATTTCAAAGGCTTTGTCTGTCTTTCGGAGCACAGTTAAGAACATTATTAAGAAGTGGAAGTCGTATGGTACCACCCAGACCCTGCATCGAACAGGTCATCTCTCCAAACTGGATGACCGGGCAAGGAGGAGACTAAGAGGCTACCTAGAAGCCAATGGCAACTTTGAAGGAGGGTTCAGGCCTTTATTGCAAAGATCGGTCGATGTTTGCATGTGACCAAAATATCACAAGCGCTCCACAAATCTATCCTCTATGGGAAGGTGGCAAGTAAAAAAACACCTCTCAAAGAAAAAGCCACATCAAGTCTCGTTTGAGCTTTGCCAAAAAGGACAGTGTAGATTCTCAGATGAGATCAAAAAATGTTTTGGCCTGAACGCAAAGCGATATGTCTGCCGAAAACTCAATACATTTTTCCTCCCAAAGAACAGAATGCCTACAGTACAGCAAGGTGGTGGCAGCATCCTGTTGTGGGGGTGTTTCTCTCCAGCTGGGAGTGGAGAACTTGTTAGGATAGAAGGGAAAATGAACAGCGTAAAATACAGACAGATTATTGAGGAGAACCTGCCAGGAAGTGGAAAATGTGAAGGTGGTTCACGTTTCAACATGGCAATGACCCAAACTGCACTGCCAAAGCAACCATACAGGGGCTGAAGGACAAGAAGGTGAATGTCCTTGAGTGGGCTAGTCAGTGCCCCAACCTAAATCCCATTGAGAATCTGTGGAATGGCTTAAAGTCCATGAGCGGTCACCGTGCAATTTGTCTGAGCTTGAACAATTCTGTAAGGAAGAAAGGCCAGATATTGCACAGTATAGGTCTGTATATACGAATTCAAAGAGACTCGTGGCTGTATTTCAAGAAAAGGTGGTTCCACCAAGTATTAACTCAGGGCAGTGTTCACTTATCCTTACAGTTTTAATTAATTTTCAGAGTTTTAAACTCTTTTTTCACTTGGATATTGTGGGTTACGGTGTGTAAATAAAGCTGGAAAATGTTTTATGTGCTTTCATATTAGGCTGTAAGGCAACAAAAAGTGAACATTTTGAAAGAGGGTGGTGACTTTCTAGACTCACTGTACTTAACCTGAATTGCTTCAGTAAATATCCAGCTGTATAAGTGGATGAATGTAGAAATTGTAAGCTGTGTAAATTGTTTTGGATAAAAAAGCGTATGTTAAGCAACTAAGTCATTAATTTTAAAACACAGCAGTACTACCGTCTCTGACCATCTCTGGGAATTTGGATGTTTCATCAGCGTGATGTCAGATTGGCCCAGGGAACCCAAAAGAGTGTCGTGAAAATATCCAGACAAACATCTGTATGCACTATAATGAATACACTTTGTTTTGTATACACTTTACGGTACACATTGTTCGTTAGACCACTCAGGTCATGAGAGTTCATGGGTGTTGATGGATGTTGTCATTATCACTGGGGACAGATTCTATTTAAACAAAATTGAGCCATTGGCCATCCAGCTTTTCGACCAAGGGTTGAGAGCATTATCTCCAGGCCAAATGGGGGGGACACTCTGACAGGTTCTCACCACAAGAATGAAACTTCCAGCTGGGACTCATAGCCTCACCTGATCCGAAGAAAGGAGCAATAGAGAGGGAGAGGTTTTTCCACACATGTGTAAGGTGCGTGACCTGCCAGGTGCTGCCTCTGGGACCACGGGGGCCAGGGGCGTGAATGGGCCGATTGAGGAGCTGGGACCCACTCAGAATGTACGGAAACCGCCTCACAGATGTGCCGATGCTTATGGCAGGCCGCCAAGCAGGAAGTTGAGGTGGAGGGCACCTGGGTCTCTTTCTTTTTTGCTCTCTCTCTTGCTCTCCGCAAGAGTAAAATGGGAGTCAGCTATACAGCAGACAAGCAGTTGATTGTCCTTTTTATACCAAGTTACACAGTCTAAAACACAAATGTGGAAAATAAAAGAAAACCTTAAATAAAAGCAAACCACTACTGCCAAACGTGGTCAGTTCTCACACACATGGGACGATAGCCCAACAACGTGCTGCTCAAGTTAAAAGAGGAGTGTGTAAAGGGAACCAGATGCATCCAGCCTCAGCTCCAAGCATCTGTCCATCAGGCGGAAAAACAAAATGAAACACCCCACCCCACGCCCAGATGTGGTACCCAGAGCAGCAATGAAGACTAGCAGAAAAAGCCTCCCTTGTTGAACCCCAAGTCTCTTGCAGGTGTAGCTCCCACCCTGGGGGATTGTGGGCCGGCACCGCTTGATGTGGTGGACTGCTCTGAAATGAGACCTGGGCCTGGGAGAGGAGGAACCTTGGCGGTGTTTTGATACTTCTGAACGTCCACATGAAAGCCGTTCTGCCGCTGCTGAGAACTCCAAATTAAACACTGGCGCTGTTATAGTTTTTATTTTTTTTGTGTCAATGGACACATCACATGAAGGCTGTTGGCACGAGACTTGTTGGGGAGCGGAGTAGGGGTGGGGGTGGGGGTGGGGGTAGGTGGCAGGGAGTAGGACCCAGTGGTCCTGTCATGTGTGTAGTGTGTAGTACCAGGCACAGCAGCGAGTCCCAGTGTACTCTGGGACTTGGAGGTAGACTCATAACATTTGTGCCATCACACTGCTGACGGTGCTGTTTAGACGCTTGGAGGCTGTTTTACCACTACAACTTGTAAATCAGCGTTACAGGGCATCAGCATCTTACTGGACAGGACACACCGTTAGTGACCATGAAAACCCAATGTTGCTCTTGTGGCCTTCCTCGCTGGCAGCACACCTTGGGCCTCGCTCTCTCGCGGAGGGGAGTGGCAGGTGGCAAAGCTATTCCTCGTGAAAACCTTTCATCTTTCACTGGGGAAAAAACCTGGAGTCGATACCAGGAAAGCTGTGAGGGGAAAAAAGGCTTCACCGGTCATTTTTGTCTGTGTGTGTGCGAGAGAGCACTTGTTGAGTTTAAAACAAGCAGTTTCTTGTGTGCAGCTCTACCACGTATTGTAGTTATTAAACTCTGTAAGAAAGAAGCCTTTGTCATAGCGACCGTCTAAACCCAGTCACAAGGGACATCGTGTGCCAGAACACAAAAATGATTTCAACCACAGCATTCCTGGGGAGTTTTGTAAGCTTCAGCGGGGGCTGCTCTCTCCTCCCTGACAGATGGCTTCTTTCAGGCCGAGTGTGTGGGACTGGGGTGCACTGGGACCCCCTGTTGTCTTACGCCTCTGAGTGTTTTTTGGCGCAGGACATGGAGTGGGTCACGCCCGAGTTTGCATTTCCTCCCAGAGTCGGGATGCCGGACTATACAAACCACCCACCCACCAAGCCGTACTATAGATTAACACTCCTTAGTTGGAGCGTAAGTGAAGTGAGTGGAAAAACATTTCTCAGGGAGGGGCTTCCTTGGACTTGGGCACCTCGGCAGGGGGGTGGTCATGGTGTGGTGGTCTGTGATGTGGTTTAACTGCCAGACCTACAAGCAGCAAAGAGAGAACCCCCCCGCCCCGTGGTCTTTTTAGTGGTCAGCACCGCCCAAGACAAAAGTCCGACTGTTCCCTGGGAGGGCAGACATCTGGCTCCATGCCTGTTCGCTCTGGGTCTGTCGGTAAGGATACATGGGACAGGGGCCCTCACCGTTTGCATGCTGGCAGAGGAATATGGAAATAAGATGCCTCAGAAAACGCCACGTGCATCTGAGATTCGTCTTCCTCTTTCTTCTTATTCGTCTTCTACTGTCCAACACGCTCTCAACACACAGTTGCTTTCTGTTTCTTTCCTGGAACTTTCTCACAGGTCTCCACTATTCTCCTGTTTTATCCCAGATGTTACCTCTCCTTCATTTGGAAATGCCATGTCTGCTAATGCAATGTAGTTTGTCACTAGAAATCCTGCTACCACACACAGGGAGGGTACAACCGGTACCCTCCAATCCTAGTCAGTTTTGAGCCAACCGGCTCTTTTATACTCTGCAGGTAGCACAGTGCACACAAGACGATGAATGTCAACTGGAGAGAGGCGCATTCCTCTCAACGGTACTGCCAACCTGCAGGCACCCGGGAAACCGACAGGAGACTGCCGCTTTTGCCCCGTTCAGCAACACTCTGCCAATTGAAGCAACCAGCCTTTTTTGAATTTTTCTCTTAATCCCAGATTAATTTCTTTCGAGGACACTATGAAGGTGAGACGCTGTGAACCCAAGACGGCATGAAAACAGACGAGACGACTCGCTCATTAACGAGACTGCTGAAATGCTTAAATGCTGTAGCCCGGCAGAGGGATGGGGTGTTATAACAGGCTTCGTGTCTCCCCTGGCTTGACAGGAGGTTCCACTGCGTTTCCCTGGACGCTCACTGTTGACAGCTCTTCGTCACCCCCTCTTTGGTTCTCTGTGCATTTCTCCGGACGCTCGCTGTCGACAGCTTGGTGTCACCCCCTCTTTGGGTCTATGTGCTTTTCTCCGGACGCTCGCTGTCGACAGCTGTGTCACCCCCTCTTTGGTTCTATGTGCTTTTCTCCGGACGCTCGCTGTCGACACCTCTGTGTCACCCCCTCTTTGGTTCTCTGTGCGTTTCCAGGACGCTCGCTGTCGACAGCTCCACACACCATGTGTCTTCCATTAGGGCTCCTTTTTAATAGGTTGTTATTGGGCCTGGGAGGGGTTTGTCTGCTGCCGCCTCCGAACATTTTACTGTGTCGCGTGTTTTTTGTTTTGTTCTGTGTGTGCTTATGTATGTGTTTGTGATTCTGAGTCTGTCTGTGTGTTTGGGTATGTTTGTGTGTGTGTGTGTTTGTGTGTGTGTGTGTTTCTGTATTTGTCCATCCTTCTGTCTGTTGCCATATCTGAATGTTTTACTGCGTTGCTTGTTTCTGTTTGTGTGTTTGTGTACACCACACAGGGAAGGCCTTTGGTTTGCAGTCATGTAGCTAGGCGTCTGTGTTTCTCTCCCACCATGGATGAAGGCTACCCAAGTGCTTCGTTCAGCCCAGTGGTACATCATGCCCCAATCGCCTGATTAAAGCCCCAACTTGACCACACAGCCCGTCGAGCGTGATTTTTTTTTTTAAGCCCCCGGGCAGGGTGAAATGTGAAAATGCGAAGGTGAATTCCATGAAGCTTTTACGTTTCGTCAAGATAACGAGCCACGTGGTGCTTACTGAAGCAGACGTAGTTGCCAAAACGTCTGCGCTCACCAAAGACGGCGTTTTGGTCTCGCCCTTGACTGGGTGTCGTGCCGACCAGGGAGGTGGTAGTGTCTCACATTCGTCTCGCTCCTCAGAAGGAAGTGTTTATCTGTGCGGCGTCGTGACAGAAAGCAGAGCACCCTTAATTCTCATTGAAGCTGTGAATCTCTTTCGCATTAGGAGACTGCCACCGTGTAGAGCGCTTCCACTTGTTTTGACTTGAAATAAATTAAGACACGCTTCGTTTCAAAACCCTGGATTCCAACATCTCTCTCTCTCTCTCTCTCTCTCTGGTTCACCACAAATCCGGAGTCGCTTTCTTCATCGTAGGGAAGGGAAAATCACTAATTTCTCTCTCTTCCCAACCCCCCTGAACTGCATGTTGCAAAAACATGAACTAATCCAATGGAGGACATGCTCTTTGGCTAATGCTATATTTGAGTTACAGGAGGAATACGTAGAAGCCTTTTTGATTCCGTGAGACTTAATTGAAATTGAAAATGATTTAAGGTCACAGTCAACTCAAAATGTATTAGTTTGTTTTTTTTTGTTTTTTTAAACGACGTGTCCGTACCTGTGGTGATTGTGCGTCTGCTGATCGGGGCGGCCTCCGAGTAGGGGCAGTGGTGCGGTGGGGTCCCAGAGAGAATTTGACGGGATGTGGGTACAGCTGCTCTCCCCTCGCAGGTGGCCATCTGGCCGATATCGTGGCCAAGTCTCGATGTTGCCCCATTTTAGTGTTATTTCAGATGTGTTCAGTGAGCCCCAAGCAAGGGAAGGGAGGGTTGTTTTTTCACTGTAACTCCGGCACTTTGTAAAGGCTGGTTTTTGGAGCGTAATTTGAAAAGAATGGTGTCTGTAATAACTCCAATTCCTACGTTCTCAGTTTGCCATTTTGACACATACCAGTGAAGGCTTAGTGGAGATGAGTGGAGTACAGAAGGGTAGTGGAGAACAGAGAGGTAGTTGAGATGGGAGTGGAGTGTACAGGAGTGTATTGTGGATGGGTGTTGAGTGTACAGGAGACTAATGGAGATGTGTGTAGAGTACAGGGGGGTAGTGAGGATGGGAGTGGAGTACAGGAGATAGTGGGACAAAAACATCAGGTTTTTTTTAAGGGGGTTGAGCGGACTTACCCAGATTTGTTTTGGACGAGCGAACCATAAAATGTAAGCGTTATCCTTCTCAGGCTTCAAAGAGGACATTGTGTGAGGATCCAAAAAGAGGAGGCTAGTCTGTCAAAGGTCCTTTTTTTTCTCCCCGTCTTTCTCGATGCGCCCTCTCTATTTGCGTTGCTGTCCCTTCACTTGCTCTCCCTCTCTCTCCCTCGCTCTCTCTGCCTGTTGTAATAGCTGCTAACTGCCTGAGGCCGGTTGGGGCCTCTGCATACCCCACTACCCCAGACACCTAGAAGTCTGAACCTGCTCTGGGCTCCAAAACCTCTCTGTTCTCATCCCTCTCAGTTCAGGGCCCACCCCTTTCAGTCAGGCTCCTAGCAGCTTCTTTCAGCTCACCGCTAACAAGCATCTCCTACCAGTTTCCCTGCCCCCTGTAGCCAAGAGGGACGTGTATCTCCACTGATCAATGCTGAATCTCTGAATCTGTGCGGGCCGTGTAGCCTTAGGTGTAGAAATTAGATGGGTGACTAGAATTGGAGGAGCCTGGTTGTACAAGTGCCGTGGTAAGAGTCATGCCAATTAACCATGATGCATTAGCACAATTGGCAATTCCAAGATGCCAGAAATCACATCAGCCCAAGCCTGAGGGTTTTTGATTTCACGGCAAGGACCCGCCCCAGGTACAAGCGTACCAGAGAATAGCTCCTGTGGACATCCTGATTAGAATGCCAAAATTACTCTACAGATTGACACTTCTTGTGGGATCTTTCTCAAGTGTAACCTTTCCCCTTAACATTTTTTGCGTGTGTTTTTTCCGTCTCAAGCGCCTAACATAGCGAGCATTCCGCTGTGCAGCGTTCTCCAAGGCAGGACAGAGAACAGACCGGGGCGAACAGAGAACCTTTGTCTAGTGTGAATGTGGAGACGAGAAGCGGTTTGTGGAAACGGCGTGATCCAAAAAAACAAAAACAAAAAAACATTACAAACGACGTTCTGGGGGCGGAGGAGAGAGAGAAGGAATGATATAGAGAACGAGGGAATGTTTTGTTTATTTTTTTCAGGGGTTTTGCTTGTAGAAAGCCGTCTGCTTTTAAACGGGGAACTTCACTCTCTGCGCTTGAGGCCGTTATTGCTGACAGGGCGCAGCACCTCGTAAAACAGTAGTGTGTCGTCCGGGCTTTGACCCCACAACCCCTCTGATGCCATAACCTTTGCGTCACATGGGGATGTCGTCTTTATACCTGCACTTGTTGTGCTGCGACAGTTAGCGCTGCTGGTGGATTTTAATTGGCCCCCGGTTCGCCATGTGATCGGCCTGTCATATAGTTCTCCCTCTGTCTGGTTGTGCTCTGCCTCCACTGACCACCCCTTTGGTTCCCTCCCTGTCTGTTTTAGATTAGTCACATCATCTATTAGTCACACCGTCGGCAGATACGGCACGCCAGATTAAATCACTTTCATTCTTTCGCAAAACAAAGACCCTTTCATCAGCGGAAAAAGGGAAAAGAAACGTACGGTGTGGGAAGACTGTTCCCGAAACTTGGATTTAGCCCCGGGTTTTTGCGCGGGATGTCACACCCTGCAGCTGTTAAGACAGCCACCTTGTTTTCGGCGAGGTTTAACGGCACACGGTGGGAGCAGACGTGCTCTGTTATCCGCCATGTCCATTCCATACATTATGGGCCACGATCTCACCCTGCTGAGGGCCAGTGAGGGGGCCACGCTCTCGCCCTGCTGAGGGCCAGTGAGGGGACCAGGGTCTCGCTCTGTTGAAGGCCTGTGAGGGGGCCACGCTCTCGCCCTGCTGAAAGCCTGTGAGCGGGCTAAGCTGTCGCCCTGCTGAGGGCCAGAGACTGAACGTGTACTTATCTGCGTACTTGCCTGCCTGTTTGCGCACGTATGTGTGAGTGTGTGCGTGCGTGCTGTCCTGGCTCCATAAGCCAGGATCCAGTGTGTACGTTGAATCATGAGTACACTAGATAAATGGATAGTAAACACAGCCTAGAAAACCCATGGATGGCACACGCCCTGTTCAGGGAAACCACGGGTTTGACTGAATCAGCTCTTTTTCTGCCACGTCGGTCTCCATGATCACAGAATACTGCACTGTGAACCTTTGCCATGTGACTGGCAGCTCTTAACAACTCGCACAGCCCATATACTTCAGCCGCACACAGGGGGCGCCCTTCTGAGACTGGGCTAACTCCAAACATCCTCATTACTGTTACTGCCTCACTGCTGTGAGAAATCTCTTGCAGGCAGTATAGAGCTGCGCTGTTATTGAGCTAGGCGAAGGACGTGTTCTAGTTCAATGCAGACGTAACCTTTGAAAATCTCTTCTACACTTGTGGCTTCAGGGGGTCCTCTTCCTGAGAGCCCCTTGGTGGCAGCACAACGTGTCTTTTTAGAGCGATGATCCAAGATTGGTTTAATTCCTGCTTTTAGTTTTTGTTTGTTTGTTTAAAATACCCTTGATTAATTTAATCATCCAAGGCAGCTGTTTTCTGCTCTTTTCTTTCACTGAAGGCGTTTTGTGGTTTAGAAACTAGAGGTAAAGGCTGCCCAATATTTTCTCAGCTTTGAATTTTAATTTCTTGACTTTTTCTTTCTGCCTGGGTCACGTTTCAGTGGTGGATACTGACATACGCGACATTCCTGGCCTAGAGGCAGCGAATGGTCTCGCTTTTCTCGCCTGGTGCCGTGGAGAGACCTCCCCATTGCGTTACATTGGCGCATTTTGTCATTTTTATTATTGCAATTTAGATATTATTGTATGTATTTTAAACTATACAAACATCGATATACCCCTCTTGTAATTTTTCCTCTTTGTCCTTCTGGATTTGATGGACAGCGGTCACATGACCTCACCCCTCGTCGAATGGTTCCAATGCCTTGCGCCAGGGGTCCCAGCTGTGAACGAGGGCAATAATAAAGTCACAAACCCCTACAACAGAATCAGCTGGTATCCTGTGAATCTCCTGAAGGAGAGCAAACATTTTGGGGGTTTTGAGCCGTGTTGAGCAGATCTCCTCTGGAAGGCACCGTTTGTTACGGCTTTAGCGGTCAGTAAGTGCTTCCTTTGTGTGGTTTTATGGCGGGAGACTGGGGGCCGTTGTCTCCTGGGGGAACGCACAAAGAGGGCCTTCAGCTCTTGCCCGCGGGTCTGATCTGAGGATGGATGGGGGCTGTCCGTCTGCCTGCCCTTCTCTCCTGCCCAGACGTGTCTCTCAGAACAGCTGGGCCCACTCCATGCTTCTGTTTCCCCTTTTCTGCTCTGTGCATCCACTAGAAGGAGGCAGCCTGTTTGAGAGCCTGACATAAACTCCTTCCTCTTCCGCCCTTGAACTCAGACCACTGTGTGTGTGTGTGTGTGTGTGTGTGTGTGTGTGTGTGTGTGTGTGTGTGTGTGTGTCTGTTCACACAAATGTACTTGCTTCCTGAGCTACAGGGTGGCATTTCACATCTAAAGCTAAACCATCTTACAACATGTGCGCGATGTAATGTGGCCCGCCACCAGGGCTGCATGTGGGCCTATCTGCTCCTTCCAGGTGGGGTGGGGAGAACCAAGCACCCAGGGGTGGGAGCGGTTTCCTAGTTCTCCAGAGCCTGTGAAAAAGCCTGCTAGCCTGCCCCAGTGGAGGAACCATGATGTAATCACTCTGCTGAAAACAATCGGCCCTTTCAAGACATGTGATAACAATCAAAACGGTGCATAAGGGCCATCCATGCAAGCACCGGTGAGGTGTGGAGAATGCAATCCACACACACGCACGCACGCACACACACAAGCACGCGCACGCGCACGCGCACACGCACGCGCACACAAACCAACAAACAGAGAAACGCGTATGTGCATATGTTGTGTGCGTGTGGCTGTCTGGGTGT
The DNA here is from genome assembly GCA_025775065.1 of Hiodon alosoides. NCBI lineage: Eukaryota > Metazoa > Chordata > Actinopteri > Hiodontiformes > Hiodontidae > Hiodon > Hiodon alosoides. The sequence continues at coordinate 20,540 of JAOYSI010006511.1, read as the reverse complement.
CTCTGGGATTTTGTCTGTGAGCAATTGTCTGTCTGCCTGTATGTGTTGGTGTATGTCATTGTAATCAGGTGAAATCACAGAGATATTAGGAATATCACAGGGATTATATCCGCCAGTCAATATTTCAGCTCTGGTCGGCTAATGTTTCAAATTGTTTATTTAATCGTAATTCCTCTTGTTAGAAATTAATTTGTCTTTTTTTATTTATTTAACTTTTTAAGTGTGATAAAATATAACCATTGCTGATTATTTCTAGAGTCAACGGTGCTTTCCTCCCATTGCAAAAGCAGCTGCCTTGAATGAGGAAACGTCACTGGACTGAACATCATTCATCATTCAGTCACCATCATCATTCCGAGACTGACCTGGGATCCAGGGAAACAAAGACACCTTGTTGTGCATTGTGGAGTGTGAGAACAGTGGGTCCAGTTCTGACCCACATGTTCGGGCCAGAGTCAAGTCGACGCGAGTTAGGCCGGGGGAGGAAAGTTGAAAGGTCGGAGGGGGGGAGGCAGGAGGGTTGTCCCGGTTTCTCACGCACAGTGTCCCATTCAGAGAGGCCGTTGGGCTGAGTTTGGGGGGAGGGGGGGTCTGTCTCGGACACAGGCCCTAGTGTGCTCTGTAGGGATGGCTCTTCCTGCTTTTGGAGCCCTGTCTGAAAGCCTCCCTTTCTCATCCAAGTTCCTTCTCTTTTTATTGAAGTTTGCTGTTAAGAAAACGTGTCTACCCCCAGCCCCACCACCCTTTTTTTTTTTTTTTTTTACCCATCAGGCCCCTCGGTTGTAAAGTATGCCTTTCTTTCCCCTTTTCTTTTTTTGGTTTCTGAATTGGGTGAAAGGATTCTGGGGGAAATATCCCACAGACAGATATGACACATGTGGGTCCGTAGAAACGGCATTATATACAACAGGCTATACAAATCTGGTAAAGGTACCAGATTCAACTTTATTTATTAATTTAAGGCAGAGGGCTAATATATTCCAATTTTGCCTCAAAATATCTGGCTTTGGGGACTGTCGAATAACAAAACAGTAACTTCTTGGTTTTGTATGTTCTTGGAATAAATTGTAGAGCCATGGTCAAGAAAGACTGAAATCGTGTAGTAAGAGGACTGCATTGAACAAGACGTGTATCTGTCATGTATGGAATTTATGAGCATTGATTTGACGGACTGGGGAGGGGGTTAAGTTTTTAAATGTGGTCTGTTTTTACTACGTCCCCGCTTTTCTGCCCCAGACTGACTGTGTTTCCTGCATTTGCTGCTGTGAGTCAGCCCCGCCACCCCTGTCTGCCCCTCCCCCCAGCCTGTTGGCCCACACGCTGGTGACCCATCCCTTTTGGTTTGTGGTTGGAGGGGCACGCAGTGATAGTGACCTCGCCCCAAAACCTCCAGCGTGGAAACGCCTGTAGTCAGACCAGGCAAAGGAGAAGCAGTGGGTGCATAACTCCTTCCCTGAACTTTGCGCCGTTGGTGGAATTGTTTTCCTTTGCCTTTACCCGTTTCTGTCTGTTCCTCCATCTTCTTTCGCATTTCTCTGTTCTTTAGGCCACCTCACAGCTGTGTCGCTTATATTAGTTTCTCACCCAACGAATGCCAGGATGACTGCGTTTGTCGTCCCGAAGGCTTGTCAGCCCCCCAAGCCGATTATCGCTGTGCTGTCTCGTGTCCGACTCCAAACCCAGGGGTAAACCTGCTGATATTCCCTGTATTGGGTGTGAAAACTTTATCGCAAGGCTGATATTCAGCTCATTTGTGCCGGTCTGTCACGACTAAAGCACCCTAATCTCATTACAGCGTGATGACGTCACTCCGGCAACACGGTATTGTAGACTGGCATTGCAGTAAACCTCTTTTTGCACAAAATGATTTAAGGAAGGCTTCAGAGAGAAAGGACGAATGGTCAAAGTCCTTTTATAACTGATAACTGATAAATTTGTAAAGGCTGTGAGTGGAGCTGATTCACTCCTGTCTTTTCTCCACAGTCACAGGGTGTGAGGTAAGACTTGGGTTTCCTTTATGATGTGCACAGCTGTGTCGCTTATATTAGTTTTCCACCCAACGAATGCCAGGATGACCGTTTGTGGCCCTGAAGGCTTGTCAGCTCCCCACGGTCCCTACAGGTCCCTCTGTGGTGCACCAGGCAGATGGGCCTTCGTTACCCTGTTACATCCAAACAGCGGACGACAGGTGGTGACAGGTGGTTACAGCCATCCAAACAGCGGACGACAGGTGGTCAGTCAGGGTGAATATAGGCATGTGCTGGTCTTTTCCTCTAAGTGAGCTGTTTGGAGCGGCCCTTTTAATGTTCAGAGCGTAAAAGCGGTGTGAATGATGGGAGCCCGGGTGAAGAGATTGACCAAGAACAGACCACAAAACAAACCGCATTCTAGCTTTGTCAGATTTCTAAATTCTCATTCCGTTCCTCAGACATTGTTGCTGCATGAAACCTTCCCGAGACCTCCCCTGAAAGGTTTTGACGGAGAATGGAGAGGTTGTGTGTTTTTTGGCCTGTCCTACCTGGTTTTGACCAGACGATCCTCAGGTCCGATACCCTAGCGGCCGCTCCTCTTCTGCGCGTCCGTGCTTCTGTGCGCATTCACCCCTCAGACGCACACTCCCCCAGTCTCCTGCCTGAGGGGACTGACTACCCACCAAAGCTCGGTTGCTAATACACTTTACTCGGCGGAGAACGCTCTTTCTCTCTCCTCCCGGCTCGTGGTACCGCCAGCCTCTCCGTGACTAGCCATCATTAATCTTCCGTCTCCAGGGGCAGGAGCTTGACTGCATGCCAGTGGGCGGTCAGGGGGTGGAAGCCAAAAAAAAAATAAGAGCCTTCCAAAAACAGAGCTGCCTTTCTTGTTCCTGAACCCAGCAAGACTCAGGCAACGGCCCTCCCCCCTCACATGCCCCCCCCCAGGACTTAGCTGCAGAACAAAGATATTTCCATGGATGCTCAGGGCTGTGGTCTAACAAGTGGTTAACATCACTTACCGCAGCGTTGTTTAATTACTGATACAGCTTGCTGCGCGCTGGATCCTCCCTTTGGAAATGCAGGGGGGACTCTGCTTTGGAATTGGCATGAGGGTCAGGCGCACAAACATGTGTGTTGTGATTTGTTATGCTTACCAGTCACTGTAAATGGATCAGGCTCCTGTACATACGTGTCACAATTTGTTACACATGTTTTTTTTAAATCTCTCCAAATGCAAGAGGTTTCTTGTGCATTAGGGCGCTTGTCGTCACTTCAGAGGCAGGCGCAAAGTCATATTTCAGGCCGACTACTATGGTTAGGTCAACCACGTTGCGTATGAAATTAACACACAACGGATAACCATGTGACTGTCATTATTGGTCCAGAAAAAGCAATGACACAGAAATGACGTTGGTTGTTCCTAAATGTGTTTACCAGCCCCAGCGCTATACGAACACATTGGTGAGCACCTGCACATTGTTCATCGAAGGTTTTGCGCACTGATTGACATCAGTCGCCGATTACAGTAAAGTGTTTAGGTTCCCACGCGCTTCGGAAAGTCTGTCACTCGGCCACCCGAGGGGGGAGTTTCTCTGGTACTGTGAATGTGAATCACCAGGGGGTATGCGTGGCGTCTGCAGAGCACGGGGTGTAGCTGTGACCGTGGTATTTCTGCTGTCATCGCCGCATTGTTCTCCGTCAGCACACTCTGTTTGTTGATGGGTAGGCATTCGGGGCAGCAACCCCCCCATCCCGCTTCCAGTATCCGTAGCATGCCTCCGGGAGACCTGTGAGGAGGGAGTGGGAGCTCTGAGCTCACCCTATAATGGTGGCCCGTCAGTGCTCATCGCTGCTCAGGACGACTGTATGCTATATGCCTTGTATTTAGCTGGTTTAGCCAGCAGTGAGGGGCTGTTTTTTTATCATTCTTCCACCTTGGTGAGGATCTGTGTTCCCCATGAGTAGTCCTACCCTTCGTTCAGTCTCTAAAACACTACTATGACTCAGATCCTGGCTTGGCTGGGGTGGTAATGGTTGTGGATTCCCCTACTTTTTTTAAAAGCACAATCCTCTTTCTGTGGAAGCAGCCTCCCATTGATGCGTGTTAGAAGTGTTGCCCGAATTTTTATTTTTTAAAAGCCCTGGTTTGGCACGGTGTGTGCGGCAAGTTGTAACGCCAGGTCACACAGAGAAGGGAACTCGAAACCGTAAATGTTGGTCTGGGGGGGAAACACTTAGACAGCCGGGGGAAGGCAGGCGACCCTGCTGAGGTGGTCATGTGACATGGGAACCTGCGGTTTCATGTTCTGAACCCCTCCCCCAACTATCCAACCTCTCCTTTTGCCCCAGGAACCTGGCGATCGGGATTGGGATTCAGAATTTCCCAGAAGGCCTTGCAGTGAGTCTGCCTCTAAGGGGTGCGGGTCTGTCCATGTGGAGGGCTTTCTGGTGAGTATCGATGGGTCAGCGTTATCTGTGCGGACGTGCAATGTTTTATTATACCCTCCCAATAGACTATACATATTTATTTGTATAGATATTCTTTCCATTCTGTGCATAACACACAACCGCTCTTCTACTCTTTTTTTTTTTTTTTATCACCCCTCGATTATGATTGGCTGTTTATTGTCACTTGTTGTATATGTTAAACGCAGCCAGGAGAAATGTCTCAGTATCCTGTGATTCTGCTGGCAGCCCCCGAAGCAGAAATGTTACACAAGCCTGTTCGGTCCTCTTTAATTTCTTTCTTTGGCATGTCGTCCGCCTCTGGTTCACACTGCCAACCCATCTCATACAACTGCTGGCTCGATCGCCCTGTTTCCACGCACTCAGCCTCCTTCCCTGCTGCAGTGGGATTGGATTGTTCGTTTTTATTTCATTACATTTTTAACACCCCGAATGTCCTTTAGGTCAGACCTCTGATAACCTTTACATAATCCGTCAACTGACAGCCAGCCACATGTTTTCGGGGTCCCCCGGGACTTTATCCAGAAGTGTGTTTTCTCAACCTGAGTTCCGTGTGTGTGTGTTTCTCTCCACAGGTACGGGCAGCTCAGTGGGATGGTGGAGCCAGTTGCCGGGGTGCTGGGTGCCCTCGCTGTGGTAGTGGCTGAGCCGCTGCTGCCCTACGCTCTGGCCTTTGCAGCAGGAGCCATGGTGTACGTGGTGGTGGACGACATCATTCCGGAGGCACAAGTCAAGTGAGTGGAGGAAGGCTGGGAGACCGCGGGACCACGGTCACCTCCCCACCGCCCGCTCTTCTCATTAACCCCGCACGTGGTCGCTTGCCACGGTCACCGCCTCCTCCCTTCCCATTAACCCCGCGCCCAAACCTTCACTCCGTCGATACGCTTGAATGGGAGTCGTGAATCGTCCCCTTTGTGTCGGGTTCTCTCGTTAGGCGTGTTCAGAGAACCAGCGGTCAAAAAAGAAGCCCAAGGTGCAGCAGCTGTTGTGGAATGTCCTTGTTTTGATAAGTGAGCGTCGTTGTTTGTTTTAAGACAAGGAGCCCTCCCTTTCCTTTCCACCGGCTTAAGCTCTTTCCCCTGCGCCAAGGTTGGTGTTTTAAGGCAACCTGAGAGACGAGGGGTGGAGTGTCTGTGGCCTGTCAGTTTGTCCATCGACACATCTGGATGACTCGCGTGCGTGTGTGCGTTTCAGTGGGAACGGGAAGCTGGCCTCCTGGACCTCCATCCTGGGCTTTGTGGTGATGATGTCTCTCGACGTGGGCCTGGGTTGACGCCCTGCCGCAGCGCCCCGTGGGAATCTTAGACCAAGCTTGGAACCTTCTGGCTGTCCTTAAGAAAAAATTGAAATAATCCACAAAAAAAGAAGGGACCAACTTTGCTTTCTTCGAATGTCTAATTTTTTTGTTCAGGACCGTGGAAAACTGCCGTTCTGTATTGATTGTTTTCATTTTCCTTTTTATTTATTGATTTGGTTGAAGGTGTTGTTTTTTAAGAAATGTGTCTAAATTCTTATTTTCCTGTCTTGTAAAATCCTTGTTAAGCCGATTAAGTACTGTGACAATACTTGAAAGTTAATACTTGTGTAAATGATTTAAAGGATGTATCTTTGGTATGTGGCAATTTAAACCTGTCATTGGGATCTGTTGTTTTTCATTCAATATTAGCTGGTGTCACCGTTTCTGTGTACTGATCCTCTCCTTCCACACACTTCTCTGGTCTGTCCATCCTTTGTCTTCTTAGGGATAATTACCATGTTTAAGCCATAGAAATAGAATGATTAGAGTGTTCCACCCCTATGAAAGCCACAGCCGCATGCATACGTATAACCAGTACTGAACCAGAATCAGATTGTTATTTTTTTTATTTGTACTTAAGAGGTCATCTAGAGTGGCCTTGTATTTCCCCTCACTGGGATTCAGTGGGTCTGAACTAATCAAGTAACTCTGTCTGGCGTTGACTCGCCTGTGTGTGTTTATGTGAGACGATCTAGCCTACCGAGGCTGGTTCTTCACTGATGCAGTTTGGTCTTAGAAGGCCGTGATTTAACCGGTTTTAAACTGGAACTAACAAAAAAAGCGACCTGCGATTTAACATTGGGTTCATGATAACTGTTTTTGTTCTTTTTCTTGACCCTTAGCATTTCACAGTAGAAATTCAAAGGCATCTCTATGCACAAAGGTACATTGTGATATTTAAAAAGTAGCTCTCTATACAAGAAAGGAAACCCTCTTGGCGTTGATGGCGATTTCTCTGAACTAGAGCAATGGAGCAAAATCTTCTTAGAGATTGCCATTAAGGTGCGTTTCAGAGTAATTCTAGTTACAAGATATGAAGGTTTTTGTGTATGTGTGTGCACCTTCTCCCAGGCTCTGTAATGTCTGCCCTGTCCTTAGTAGGCACTGGGGTGGTATGCTATCAGAAAGCCGTCCTGCTCACTTCAGGCCAGCCAGTGACAATGTCCACAGAAAAGCTTTGTTAGGCCTATTTACCTTTTGGATGAAGGAAGAGGATGAATGGGTTGTGTTTGTTTTAAATGACATTTCAAATTGGAGTAACAGGTGGGGCACGATATTGTGCTACTGAATGGTGTTCTGTGCTGTCAATGACATGAGCCGTCTGTATAGTTTGTCTGTTCACCCAGGGACTGTACTATGTACTGAGACAGAAGAGCTGGGGGTTAGTAGACTGGAAGGGGAAAATTCTGTGGAGGACCTAATGTTACTCAAACCCATGCTTCCCGCCCCATGACAGCTTGTGACACTACTCCACCACCACATGTCCAACCATTTCTGCTTCTCTGCAGCCACGCGGATGAAGGGATGTTGCAATTTGGCTAGGCCTCTGGACCCAAGGTGGGGGGTTCACTCCATGCTCTCCCCACAATGAGGGGTTAATGAGGAACTAGAACAAGGACCTCCTCGCTTTAATGAAGAGAATGCCAGTGAGGAATTTATTTGATAATAAAGCATGTCAGTCTCCTCTGAGAGGAGTGCTGTTTGGCTCCAGCAGAGCCAGTTCACGCCCTTGGAACTGCAATTGACCTTTCCCTCTCTCTCCGGCTGTCGCTCCATTTTAAAGAGAAGTGAGTCAGTCGCATTGGCTGGAATTTATAAGGGGAGGGGGGTGGTGGTGGTAAGGACATGAAGGTTGTGCCCTGATGCTTTTGTGTTTTTTCTTTGTGGGTGGAGGTCTGTTTTCACTGTGTCCTCCGGTGGCCCTCAACTCTCGGAGCCCCTCCCTGACGTTGGGTTTGGCTGTGAACAGTATGGAAAGTGGAACCTAGCTCGGCTCTTGGTGTTCTAGCCGGCAGTTCAGCCAGCGTTTTCCACTTAATTCTACACTTTTTGATCTTTCTGGGCGCCTTGGTGAAGGGTGTACTTTTCTGATAGCTTCCCAGTGGCAGCGGGCGTCTCTTTGTCCAGTTGATGGTCTTTAAGCGAACTAAGCAGGCAAATGCAAAGTTTTCTAGGCTTGGCGGCAGAGGCCAGGAGGCAGCTGTGAAGCCTTGCCTGAAACCCAGTGTTAACGCTCAGCTCTGAGTACCCGAGGGCCAGCACATGCTACATGCTGGTTCTTCAGCTATATGCACACAGCGAGCAAACGGTCCCATTCAAACAATCAAATTTCTTCTTTTGGGAGGCGTGGGTGGTCACGCTGCTGGGGCAAAACCTGTGGGTTTCCAGATTCCTCCATCCTTGGTTGATTTTTGAGGTTCCTCAAAAAGAGAGATGGAAGATCCCTGATAATGTTGAGATGGTAGGGGGTGGGGTTATGGTCAACGATGATTTTATTGAGTCGGAGTTGAAAGCGGTCAACGGGTTTGTGGGATGGAGGGCTAGATGCCAGAGAGCTTCATGGGGGTTTTAGTAAGGAAAAGCCAAAAGAGAGAATAGTGGTCGTCTTTCAGATAAGCCATTGTTTTGTTTTTTTGTTTTTTTTTAGTTGGTGCGCTCGGTAAGACCCCTGCACATTGAGGCCATCAGCAACATTGTGGTGGCCTGAATCTGATTGCTTCCGGAGTGATTTGCATTGCTCATAGTTTCCAATTGTATCCATTAATTCAGCTACAGCTTTTCCTCAATTAAGTCCCTTTCGTTCCACAGCATTGACCACCACTGGCAGCCTTCTGGTTATGAGTCCGGTCCTTTGAGAACCACGGGACAGTTTATTGCGGGGTTTGGTTTTGTTTTGTTGGCACTCCTCTGGCATTGTTTCTTTATCTTCTTCTTATTAATATCCTGGTGCTAGCTTGTGCTTTCTGGAATGCACGCTTTTTACATTCTTAAAATATTTTTACATCCCTAATAAAGTCTTTGTACTACAATAAGTCTTCTGTTCATTTATTTAAAACTTTTCCCCCACGATTTCAGGAGTTTATTCTCTTCTTGTTGCAGTTTTTATTGACATGTTAGGAAAAGTGGGCAGTTGAAAATGAAATTTGGGATGGGTCCTCTACAGAACTTATTCTCCTCTCTGAGACTCAGGTGATTTTTGGGCAGTTTAAGTGCAGTAAAACAACCTTCTCATCATCGGCGATCCTGACACGGGAACACGGCGGAATCGGGCGGGGCTGAAGTAAACCCAAATGCAGGTGGTGATGGGACGCTGCTGGTACAGCTGCACACGGGTGTTGCTTCCATTTCTTTTTTCCCCTGTGATGTTTATGAGGCTTGAGCACTGGCTCGGCAATGGAAATCCCCCTTCTGTCCTATATAATCCATGCAGGACTGTTTACAACCCGGCGCGCGGGGGTCACCTGTTCCTCGCTCGTGATGCAGGGCCACAGGCATGCCGCTGGGAGTGTGCAGGAGCTACTGGGTCCTTTCGGAAGACTCACCTGACAGGGCAGTCCCATGGTTTAGTCCTGTGTTCCAGGGCGTGCCTAGACGCACGTGCCGCAGCTGTCTGTTATTAACTGGGTGTCGAGGTGACACTCTTATTTGACACTCTTGTCCAGAGAGATTTGACATATTTTAGACGTTACGTTTACACAGCTGGATGTTTTACTGAGTTGGTTTGCGTGTGTGACCCAGCTTAAGGCCGCCACGACATGGCCTCTCCATGGAGAGCCAACTTGCAACCCTTCAGACTGTGATGAACACGGTTCCTGCACCGTGCCTGAGACACAGCACCCCTGGTGTTAGTGCGATGACGTGGGACAATGGACAATGGTCCTTTCAGAACCCACATAGCCATTGGCGTTACTGGTGACTGCCATACCTTTCTGAAGACGGGAATTGGCCGCCACAACAATGGCCTTTGTTCTTGGGTGGGAGGGGGGGTTCTATGGCTTTATAGACTGACCCGGAGAGAGAGAGAGAGGACACTGCTTTTTCTCATAAGAATCATGGTGTTTGTCCCTGTACCGGTGGCAGCAGGAGAGCAAGGGAGTGGAGAACAAAAAAATAATAAAATGAAAAAAGGGACTCTTTCTTCTCTCTCCCCAATCACTTCATATTACCAATCAAACAAACCCTTTGTTTCGCTCTTTTGCTTTCACCTACAGTAACAGTGGGTACATTGACTAGTCGCCAATCTTTTCTGAAAATCTCTTGAGCTGTGTAAAACTTGCCATATAAAATAATAACAAACACTCAGTAATCAATCTGTATATGTTCAATAATGTACACAATGTTTTTTTCTTTTTGAGATGATTATTCAGAATTCAAGAATAGAAGCTAAAATCTGGTGGAAGGGCGATGCAGTCAACCGTTTCACCTTCTGCAAACCTGCTTAGGTTTGATACAAGTGCTTTAGTCCCGACTTGCGAGTGTAGCACAAGGAAATCGCTCTCACTGCTGGCTTACCCTGAGTGCTGGTGTTTTGGTCTGTGAGTTCTCACTTATCCATCCTTGTGAACTCCCTAATATTGCTACTTAATCCGACAGTGCTGTTTTATTTCATGAAAAGAAAGCTATATTATAAATAACATGCTTCGGTGTGCTATAACCAATTGTGCACATGAAAAATTATTTGGCAGAATTTGCTACCGATTCATTGACCATTCTATATGTCTGTAAGGCATTTTACAAAAATAAGCATTCACACCCTATTCCAGAATAAGACCCCATCTCGAAAGCTAAATCCAGAAACGAGTTATCCCAGTCCGCCTTTTTAAAATGCTGTCAGTACTATTAACAATGACTGACTTCAAGCCAGCACAAAACCTATCACTGCAAATTATAAATCAAACCATGTGTTCATAGTTGGAATGTGCAACACAGCAGAGCGCATTGTCTCCATCGGTTTCAAAACCAGGACGGATTCTAACCAAATGCAGCGACCACATCCTAGATGTAGAAACCGATGCTGTCATTTTGGTGGGACAGGAGAGGCTGAGACAGAAGAAAACAGAAGAAAATCACTGGGCAGCAAATACATGTTGCATGTCTGTTGAGAAACGTTGTCTTTGTTCTATTTCCTTGATGACCGTTCACATGATCAAAGGCACCTCTCAGCCCTCCTGGAACACAGGTGATTGTCTGCCTGAATGGGGCCACTGGGGTAAATAAATTATGTTGCAATCACTAAGTGTCCATCACTTGTCGATTGATTTCAAAACGTTCCTTCAACGATGTAGTAACAGCCTGCCTGCCACCTCTGCTGTGCCCTTCTGAATGATGACGACTGAAGACCGTAAAGGGCATCTTGGCAGCTTCCACGTCTATACTGTGTGCTGTCTGCCATGCGTGTGCCTCTGCTTTGGAAGCAATATAATTACATCTGACAGCAGCAGTGGTTAAGGCACTCATGCACACGCTCTCCGTGCTTTTCCACGCTTCACGTCTGGGTCGTGAGGGTTGGTGTGGCCCGTTCCTGCGGCGGAATCTGTAACACACATCCGTCACTCATTTGCCGCGTTCCGTTTCTGTGGCATTGCGTGCTTCGAAACGAAAGGTAGAGCACAAAGCGTGCAAACCCAAAGGTGTGTTTGGTGGAGAACCCGGGTCTGAGGTTGTGTGGCTAATGGGCAAGACTATACTGACCATGTTCGACCCAGTAAATAACTAACCACCCAGAGTTACAGCAAATGAATTAGTGTATAGTGATGACCAATAGGCAACTCTGTCTAACAAACCAAACACAGGCTGTATTCTAGGTTGTGATTGCATGCTCAGGACAGAGATCAGATTTATTTCTGTATCTATCGATCATGAGTTTTCACTTGACATCTCAGGCTCTGTGGAATAAAGAAAGGGTTGATATTTTCATAACCTGGGCCTTAGTGGAGGACTCTTGCAGAATTCAAATACATTCTTTCTTATTTAATTCTCTCCAGGGCTGTGATCAGGTGTTTATTATTGTAGCACAGGTGTGACCTCTAACCTCCACCCATGATCAATGTGGAGTGAAATGTCAGTGTCTGCCCAGAAAGTAGATCCAACCAGCATATTAACCCTTTCACATTCAACCTTATGACATCCCGTGGTTATGACGAGCGAGCGGCAACCTGCCACTTTGTGGCACAGGAAGGTGATTATCATTTACATGTAAACACAACAGAACACACACACACACAGCACACGGGCCAGGCTGCAGAGTCAGCAAAGAACACAGGTGCTGAGTCAGTGTGGAGGAATGTGCCTCTGTGAGAAGTGTGTGTGTGTGTGTGTGTGTGTGTGTGTGTGCGTGAGAGAAACCGAGTAACGGAGGTGGAGACTCCCTGGGCATTGCGTGCGGACATCAAATGTTTACCTGTAACAAAGAGAAAGGGGAAGGTGTCGAAAGAAAAAAAATTCCTCTGTGGTTTACAGGAGTGGGCGGAGACCTTAAGCCCAAAGCAGGAGCTTCGCACGCAACTCAACAATACTACCTTTATGAAGGCTCTATTACAGGAGCTGGCGAGAACACGCACACACGCACTCACTGAGCTACAGTGTTTCCACAAACCTTGGTGCCAAATGATCCTCTTTGGGAAGAAAAAAAATCGGTTCAAGCGGTTGGTTAGAATACACTGCGGTCCACCCCCTGAGCTTTGTCTGGCCCTGTCCAGGAGTCGGGGTCACTAGGCAACGGGAACTCCCAAGGGATGGGCGGATGGAGGGGTTAGCTATGTTCTGCATTGATGGACAGATGTCGCTGGAGGTTGGAGGTTGACCCTCCCAACCAACCATCGCACAACAGGCCCTTCGGGAAGGACACTAAACACTCACCATTAAAGGCCGGCTATGAGGGGCAGGGGGCTGGGGAATATAGATCTCCAAGACGTTTCTGGTCTCAGGTAGAGGGAGAAAGACGCAAGGTTATGAACGTGACCTCGCTCCTTTGTTTGTTTAAAAACCGCCATTCTTCAGCAGCCTCCCTTCCTCTTCAGGTTTGCGTTGTCCCCACCAATGTCTGATGGGCAGGGTTTTTTTATTATTAAATTGCTGGAGCCTTATTAAAATACATTAATTGTGTGGGGGTCCATCCTCATGCTTAAAGACTTAATGGGTCTGTTGCTGCATTAAGAGTAAAGCCCTGGTCTGACACATTCACTACGTCACAAAGAGAGCCGAACCGAACAGCGGGTGGGTTGTAAGATGTGTTATTGCAGTAAGGTTTATGGTGCTCATTGGTTGGTTACCATTTGTATCTCAGAATTGCATGTACCTGGATTTAAATAAATAATGTTGCGGTGCTGCCTATAGAAAGACCCTATCATTCCCTGGTTGTCAGTGCAAATATTCTGCAATAAACAGTGAATAGGCACTGAAAAACCATCTTTGTGTTCTGGTACTGTTTGCTCTGATTGTTAGGCAAAGCAACTGGCTGAGGGACACCTTGTGTGTTAAACGCAGCCAGAGTGTGTGTTTAAGTGTGTGTGGGTGGTTTGTGAATGGTGTGTCTGTAAGTAGGAGTGTGTGTGTGTGAGTCAGTGAACTATGTGTATATAAGTAAGGGTTTGTGAGTGTGTGTCAGTTATTGAGCTGTGTTTACGTAAGTGAGTGTGTAAGTGTGTTCACTGAGATCTCTGACAGATGGTGAGACTCCCACTCCACAGCGTGCCTGGTTAGTTTGGGAGATTGCAGATATAATGGGCCACATTGTTCTGCCAGGCAGGTCCCTGCGTGCAGTACAGGAGCCCTGAGACAGGTGTACCTCTCCTAGTCACGCACACCCACCGTCACCACCAGGGCCCGCCCGCGGCGGACACAACGAGAGGATCACTGCACACACACACACCCACCGTCACCACCAGGGCCCGTCCACGGCGGACACAACGACAGGATCACTGCACGCACACACACACCCACCGTCACCACCAGGGCCCGCCCGCGGCGGACACAACGAGAGGATCACTGCACACACACACACCCACCGTCACCACCAGGGCCCGTCCACGGCGGACACAACGAGAGGATCACTGCACACACACACACCCACAGTCACCACCAGGGCCCGCCCGCGGCGGACACAACGAGAGGATCACTGCACACACACACACTTTAGCACACACACTTTGCCCAGACATCATAATCGCACACACTTATACACAAACACTCACCAACACACTCTCTCATTCCCACACACACTCACTTACACAAACTCGCACTCACACACACCAACACACACATACTCTCACAAACACATTTTCAGCTGATTCCACTCAATTCGTAGAGCTGTGGATTTCCTGTGTTTTGTAACAGATCAGTTTAATGCAATATACATTGATTCCTTTTTGTAAGTCCTAAGTTTAAATAATTATTTAAAGATTTAAATATATTGCATGGAATATTAAAGCCGACACATATTAGCAAATATATTGACACTTTATGCATGAATTAATTGGAATATTCTGAAGTATACTGTGAAGTGTTTAGATGATATCAGGTTGACGCGGCCCAGACAACGGTGCACGAGTGAGCCTATTCATGAACGGAGCAAATTCACACCCGTCCAGGCTGGACGCTGTCAGCCCTCGTTTCCAGGATCCAGGCTCCAACGAAGGGACCCTAGAGAGTGTGTTTATCGTACATCACACACCACACCCCCCACAACCCACAGGCCTGGGTGTGTCTATGAACAAAGCTCTCAGCAGCAATTCCAAACCTCATAGTTCCACACACTCCTTTTATCAGTGCTACAACATGTGTGCATGTGTTTTCCCTTTATGGGTGGGTGGGTGGATAGGGTTTACTTAGTGGAGGAAGTGATTTAGTCTAAATACAGCGTTAACCGTCAATAGAATGTGAAGAATAACAAGGTTTTTGTGCACTAGCAGGATAATTGATTATGCGGTTTCCCTCCCTAAGTGGCTTCTCTCGTGGGATCAGTTTCTGGTCGGCTCGAAAACACAATCACTCTAGTAGCGCCCAAATTATAGACAAAATCGGCGGGGGGGGGGGGGCTCACCAGCCCTGGGAACCGCAAGGCTATGTTCACAGGAGAAGCTGTGACCCAGGGGGCCCATTAACACACAGACACACAATGCTCAGCAAGAGCAAAGAGGGTAAAAAAAATCCACAGAAAAAGTTGTGATATTGTGATTTGTATACCTGGAAAAAACGTTTTTAGGCACACTTTTTGAAAGTGATTCCCAAATAGAAATTTTAAAAAAACTAAGGCAAAAACAACCGTTAAAAAAGAGTGAAATATAGCTGACAAAAAGCCGATATTGCAAGAGAGTCCGAGAGGGGGGGGGAGAGAAGCACGTTAGGATCAGCTGCTGCCATGTAGTCGGAAGCCGCATTGGCCAGCCATTCTTTGAGTAGTTCCTTTTTTTTTTGAGTTTTCATGCCCTCGCTGCTCCCAGCCGCTGGAAGCTGGTTGATGAATAACTATAGCGTGTTAAAAGCGGACCCTCTAGCAGAGCCCGAAGCGCCGGGACCAGCTCAGAAAGCCGCATAAGGAAACATTTGTTCTCGCGCTGTTGAATAGAGCCTTCTGTCCCGAAGAGGCAGAGAAAAGATAGCGCAGGATACTAAATAACCAAATAACAAGGGGTCCGCGAGCCCTCTGTCCCAGCACAATAATGAATGCCATATAGTCTTAATCGTGCTTAGAGTGCGGAGTCTTTTGTTTGCACAAGCGGCCTACTTCACCTAAATTACTATGTGCATTGTCTGTTACACAGTGGTGCGGTCGTTTTTTTTTTGTTGCACGAATTATTAACAGTAAATACCGGATTACTTTTAATTGTCCTGGAGGTTTCTTCAGGGCATGTGGGGTGAACTCGGAATATTGTTTTAGTTTACGTTGTTTTCTATCCTTGAAATTTAAGCTTGTCATTTTCTAGTCCGAGAGATAATGAAAACAATTTGTCTATGTGACAAAATAATTATTGGCTAAATCTATGTTAACGCTTTCAGTTTCGTCTTTGAGACGCATTTTCTTTCAAATAGGTAATTTATATTCTTCTTGCGTTGTTAATTGGAGAACACATTTTTGCGAACACATATTTAAACTGGTCCTTCCACACTGTCCATCAACGCAAACGTAAATTCACGAACGCGTGAGAGACGGAGATATAAACCGGTCTAGCTTTCGAAGGCAGTTTAATCCATTCTTCGCTGACTCTAAGAAAGTGAAGTTCTCGAGATTGTGGTCAGGAACAAACGTATATTTTGGCATTTGGTCCCGGGTTAGTTTTACCACAGAATTGGCGTGAAAGCGCTTTTGTTGCGAAAACGTTAGATGACAGGACATAGAAACCACAGAGCTGCTGTCTAACTTTAAAAACGAGCCCTTTCCCTGCTCCGAGCGCTGTAAACTACATAGGCCTACACTGTACACATACACAGCAATTAGCCAGATGGGAACAAAAGCGCTGCAAGCGCCCCTAGATATTGTAATTAATGAGACAGATAGTAACATGTATTACTTCTAGCTGGAAAAGTAATTTTTTAAATTTTTATTTTTCGTATATTGTGATATATACGATCCTTCGGCTGAATTTCAGCAGATTAAGCTAGGGTATTTTACATAACACTAGGCGTAATAGTAAAAAATAACCGGCCTATCAAGTATATCTTTATTGAGTGAAGAAACTTACTTGAAAAAAAAAAGTTTCTGTATCAGGCCAACTCGGGGTTACAACACAATACTGCGAATTATATATACAATAACATGCGCACACGAAACCCTAAAGGTAGATGGGTTAGGTAGTTCCTTTCAGGAAAAAACAGTGTATGCCTCTGCAAATTATGTGTAATTCATTGCGTGCACTCATTTCCTTTTTCTTCTTTTCTGACAATTTCTCCGCAGCAGAGGCTGTGGAATGCGAGACAGGAATGTTGTCCTGTTGGAAGAAAGGGGGTATGGTCACCGAAAACAATGTCTTTGTGTTTTCATCCCGGCCTCCAGTCACGCAACGACGTGTGTACAAACTTTCCCCCAAACTTTTCAACTCTACACACATAAAGGCGTTCAAGTACCTGCAATCGACGAAATAGCGTGCAATTCAGGTACTTAAAGGCTTGCGCTGGACGGGTTCCAGATTGAGGAGTCGGTGATAAAAGACGGAGAGGATCAGCGAGAAATCACTAGTCCTCCAAGTAGTTGGGATTTTAAATCACATAACATATTGTCATACCAGACCAGAATTTAGACTATTCAAACCCTGCATTCTGAACAAGTCCATTTAATAATATAGATAACAAATTTGTTTGTTGTCTACAAACGTGTGCTGTTCTCAAGACGCGAGTATGTATAGTCAAGAGCTTCAGAGCCGGTTGCGCTTCTGCGATGTTCTCAGTTTCATTTCAAGCGCACTTGGAGTCCTCTGTCTCTGCAGTGAACGTTCCACTCCTCGTTTTGTTATGGTCCCGCGTTTGTATGCTAGAACCTTTAAAGGTTTTTTTTTAAAAAGCGAGGCCGGCGGCTAATTGGGACTTGAAATGTGAGGCAAAAAAGAAACAAACTGCGCGTTCATGAGAAGTTGATCAGAGCTGCAGAGTGCATGTTAACATCCTTCCACGATGCACTTATTTTTTTCAAATATATTATTATTTAATTTAATTTCCATCGTTTTTTTTAAAAATACATTTATGATTAGTCGTGCTCTGGCAGCATAAAATTATTTTATAAATGTAAATTAGCCTAATATGTCATTTAAAATACATTAATTATGCTGCACAGCATTTGGCAACGTGATCTAGCGGACATCATACTATATGTGTGGCTGCAGAAAGATCTATACGACTGTATATATTAACATAGTTTTATTATGTATTACATCTTATTATAACATATTATTCAATGGATACTACGCCCAGTGTGCCCCTAATTGTTATGCAAGCTATGTTACTATTAATAAACATTTGCAATCTTACCAAAATCCCTACCAAAAATTTTAAAAGAAAATATTGCATTAGCTTGCTATTGGGAAAAGTTTAATTTATAAACTACAATTACCAGAATGCTTTGCATTCACGCGTCAGGTGAACCTCGTGTACTCGACTAGAATGGCTCAGTCTCGAGTTCGCTTTCCTTGTGCGTGCGCGAAGTGCGACTTGCTGAAATGCGTGAGAAGCAATTGAGCGTCCACAATAATTTAAACCGCTGGAATACATCAGTGCCATCCCATTCGTTGCTGCAGGAGGAGCTCGTTTGGGAAAGCAAAGATTTCAGAAGATACTTTTCACCAAAAGCTTGGATTTCAACGCTTTACTTAGCGTATTCTGACGGGATTTTTATGTTAAAGAATATCATTTACGCGGTTTCTATATCTTTGACAGTGGATGAATGGTTGCTTTCGTTCCCCCGTGTTGGCAATACAATTTACCCGTGGGATTTAATATTTTTTGCGAACGTGTTTTTGTGTGTTTGAGTATGCCAGAAAACAGCGAGGAGTGTATTTCAATTACGTTGTTGGACCTTGGATGATTTTTACTGATATCCACTTACAAGGGGCGAGAATGCGGTCTCGCGCTTGGACTCTGGTGGTTCCACGGGCTGTCACTGGGCTATATGTCAGTGAGAACACCCATCTATATGCTTTCTAAATTGAAGACGTGTTGTGACGAATTTGTACCAACGTGCTCTCCTTCCACTCTGGATAGTGTCGTTTTGGATGGAGCGTGACACGTTCAGGGTGCCATCTGTTTCGCTACCTGGATTATGCTGGCGACACACGTGGATAAAATTATGATATTCTCTGGAATTTCAAACTAGAATGGAATAATAAACTCATCGTTGTGGATTAAACGAAGGATCTTAACACTGACAGGTAACACGCTTTATTATCTTGTGTTCAATATGAGTTTGGTTCGCAATGTATACGTGCAGTACACGATTGTGTCAATTGTGCGGATGCACGGGTTTTTGGGAGATGCTGTATGAAGTGAACAAACGTCACTATTAATCTTAATAACTGCAAATTGATAATAGAAATGGGTACGAAAAGATAAAACTGTCAACAATCCATTGGATAAGTGCTCTATCAGTGTCAAGGGCAGGTGTTAGCCTAATATTTAAACTAACGTCTCCCAATTAAGGGTTGTCGTTATTTCGAGCAGTTTCACAACTTACTTAACTCCATTTTCCGTCCCGTTAGTTTTCAGTCGAGTTCAGCGAAACAGCGCCAACCGAAGGCATTTCGTTTTTTGAGAAGTACATTCTCAGCAAACCTGCGCTGATTTAGTTATGCTGTCAATGCACACCATGTGCTACAATCGATTCAAGTTGATCTTAAAAATAGTTAATTAAGTCTATATTTATATTTATTAGCAAGATAATACATATTCCTTCGTGTTATTTGATCAAAGTTATGTTTTTTTTTAAATGAATACTTTTTCAAATTATTTATTTATCAAAATAAAAAAAATATTTACAGGTGGCATTAAATTATACTCTTTATAACTCATAGTTGTGGTTTTCGAGTTGCATACATAAACTAAATTGAAGGGGGTACCCCGTGATTGATTAGGATTAAATAACTGAGGGGCACCTGCGGTCAGCACCCACTCGTCTGTGGGTACTGGTTCACGCGCTTGCCGTCACAGGTGTAGCACCCGCTACACGTACTCACCCCTTGCGTATTCGCGCCTAAAATAGCCTACGTTTAATTCCGATTTTATTTCTCTACAAATAACTTGACAGAAATGGAAAGGCTCGTAAAATAAACTCTGTATTGCCTGCGTATCTCTCTTTTTCCGTTTCCCGCGGCTCTTCTGAGTGCCTATGCGGGTGCACCTGTCTTTAGTGCCTCTGCTCAGGTGTGACTAAATAAGCTTGTTATTTCCATGGTGACGTTTGTAACGCAGCACGCCCTGTTCATATAAAGGTGGTCCTTCGAGGGGTAGAGTACTCCGGAATTAGCTTTGTCTGCAGCTTGTGCAGTCACGCCCTCTTCATCTGTCTTTCCTCAGGCTTGTATGCAGCCTAACCCTTGCTTCTGTTGCTCAATTTAAGTTGGGATAATGGCTAATGACTTCTGACATGGTCTTCGCTGTCAGACCCAGATTGTGTTTCCACTAAAAATTCTGCCTTTGTCTGGATCTGGGAGGTCTTGGTGGGGATGTGGGGTGAAAGTGGCTGGACATCGTAGAGAGTAACCACACAACACAATTCTGCCCGGATAGCAACAGGCCTTACTCCCCAGAGCGGTCCGCAGAACAGGCCTTACTCCCCAGAGCGGTCCAGGGCATGACTGGTTGTGTTTACTCTGTAACATTTCTTTTGTCACCACTTAATAGAATTTGTGTTTGGGTGAAAAGTTGCGCGTTTTCTCTGGAGGTCGGGAGGCCCCAAAACAAGACACAAGGCAGCAGATTGATGGAGAGGTGATATGGCAGATGGTGCAGCACGTTGGTGATATGGCAGATGGTGCAGCACATTGGTGATGAAGAATTCTGGGCAGTGGATGGGTGGTGAGGCAGAGGAACATCCCATACGCGCAGTTCTGACACTGCTGGGTTGGGGGCCCCCGGCTACCACGAATTGCACCCTCTCATTTGAATGCTGAGCCAGGAGTTTAGGAGCCATTTCTCTGCCTTTAGGGTGTCCTAATCTTTGCCTGCTTTAACAGACCTCCAGTGGACTCGGGTTTAACAGGAAGCAGAGTTGAACCTTCAGAGGGAAACCATCCTCTTTGAGGCCTTGGCGGGGGGGGGGGGGGGGGGCGGGGGGGGGGGGGGGGGGGGGGGGGGGGGGGGGGGGGGGGGGGGGGGGGGGGGGG
>JAOYSI010006510.1:0-12784 GCA_025775065.1 Hiodon alosoides | reverse complement strand
TGTGTGTGTGTGTGTGTGTGTGTGTGTGTGTGTGTGTGTGTGTGTGTGTGTGTGTGTGTGTGTGTGTGTGTAAAGTTGTGTGTGCACGTGCATGTATTTGTTCACACTTGTGAATGTGCGTGTGTATGTGTGTGAGCCTGCTAGCGTGTACTCGTGTTTGTGTGTGTGTGTGCAGGAGTACTTCTATTTTATTCTCACTCATTGTGTGACACAAACTTTACAGCTCATTTGGCCCAGCATCGACAGCCTTTCCCCCCCATTACATTATAGTCAAACATGATGGGAGTGACAACCTTTGGGGTTTCATTAGTCTTAGGGGTAAGGCACTTTACATCTCATTAACTCTCCGATTTGATTCTGATTGGGAAAAGCCCCTGAAGAACTGAGCCCCTGTTGTATTTCCGATTATTCTTTTTTTTGTCCTTAATTTGCTATTTAATTTAGAAAAAAAAGTGTGAAATAAGTTTAATTAAACTTGCAATGGTGTCACATGAACAAGGAGACCTTTGATGCATGCCATCTGGCTCCAAGGTCAGTCACAGTTTTAATACATTTTTAGAACCCCTTGACATTAAACATAACAGCCACTTAAGCCTGGTTGATAACGCTATGATGGGGGCCTTTGCTGGATCAAAAAAGTAACATTCAAGACATGGACTGATTGGTAGTCAAGTAGTTCAAGGATCTTGGGTACAATCAAATTTTGTAAAACAATAGTTTGATCAGTCGAATTAATCAAACTAATCTTTCCAATAGAAAAAAAAATTCTCCTCTTCAAAAAGGTGCTTTTGGGTTATAAAACCTTCAAGTTTCATTCTTCATTTTATGTTCACTTTGGAGTCTCCCTTGGAGGAACCCTTGATTTCTTGGGACTTTACGTAAACCACGGGTCTAATTTGTATCTCAGCACTACCTGTCAATGGGCCTTTCTCTACACAATGTTTACATGTTCAAAGGCAGCCCATGATTTGAGGAGGCTCAGTTTTGAGATGCTTCAGAAACGGAAATCTAGATTAATTACATTAAAAGCCCCCCCAGTTTGCATGGCCTTAAGATGAATTAAAGACTTTTAAAAAAGAGGCTAGCCCTTCTGCTTCAGACCACTGGCAATTTAACTTGTACCCAACGCATATATTGGAAATACATGGCTTAAATTGCATGAAATCTGAATGTTTCCACAACATTCCACAATAAAGATGACCAGTATTCAAGGAGTTTATACAATTAATTTACATGCAAGTTAATACACTTTTACATTGACAAATAGTATTCCAATTCCATTTTCATCTGAAATATGAGTCCATTTCAGTAAATTAACTGTAAAATACTCTATTAATATAGTAATTAACTTTGAGTTAATGGAAATAGCAGTCATTTTATGGTTTTTCTATGTAATTAAATTTACAGAAATGTACTGTAATTATCCTGAAATTTCAAGAATGTTATGGTAAAAAAATGTATGTTTAAACCACTCAAACTGTAGTGAATAAATAAATTAGATTTTAAAAGATTAGTCGTACCTAAAAAAAAAATTGTGTTGACTCACATAGCTTAAAAAATGTAGAAAATTGCTTGACATTTAAAAGTAATTTTAATACTGCAATACGTTAATTTGTCCATTAACAAAAGACTTCTCAGAAGAAGTACTCTTGTTTATTTCATTTGCACTGTTTTCGGTTCCAAATTAACCTGAACAACACTGTCCCTCAGATTGCTAATGGCACCTGAGAGCAAGCAATCTCATAAATATAATTACATTTTAAAATCTGTTTCCAGAATTCTGGCTGAACATCAGTCTTTTGTGCTACTCCATTCCCCTGAAAAGACCCAATTTATCTATTAACTCTCAGGCAATAACGTCTTCCCGGACATTAACTCCTGATAACTCCAATGCCTCTTAACCACCTCCGTAGTCAAACAGGAAGTAGAGTAATGCATACCAAATGACAATGCTGTGGTCGAGCTATTGTCTTTCTATGCACTGGAGCCGGGAGACATAAAAAGTCAATATGTGGTTTGTGACGCTAACGCTGTTTTCTGTCAATGCAGCAAGGTCTGCCATTCAAAAACAACAAGTACCAGTGTCCTGTCCGAGTTTCAGCACCATCTTTTTTTAAAAAGTATGCTAGAGGAATTGTATGGGAAAACCTGGGTTATGGAATTTTTATGCGGGTCCGTGTTCGTCCTCCCCCTCTACTGGTGCCCCTGGCACGATTTGCAATCATGCGCCAAAGCTGCCTTCCACGGGATATCATTTTGGGCTCATATCCTGGCTGCTCTGCCATTATGTTAACGTGGAAAGCTCAGTAGCAGCTGCGGAAATCCTTGCAATGGTTATGGATTAATTAGGTGCCAGGATATGGGGGCGCAGTGACTTCCCCACAAAAATAGCTGCACTGGTACCCATTGTTTAAAGTGTCCTTGTGAAGTGTGAATCAACGTGTGTGTGTGTTTGTGCGTGTTTGTTTGTTTCTGAGTGAGCCTGCGTGTGTCTGTTCGGGTCTCTATGTGAGTATTTTTATGTGTGTCTGACTGTCAGTGTGTGTCTATGAAAGTGTCAATGAGTGTCTGCGCCTATGTGTGGATCTCTGACTGAGTGTGCCTATGTGTGGATCTCTTAGTGGGTGTGTCTATGAATGTGACAGCGAATTTTGGTGTCTGTGTTGGTGTGCCTGTGTGTGGATCTCTGAGTGTCTGTGCTTGCATGTGGGTTTGCCTGTGTGTGGGTCTGTGAATGTCTGTGCTGTGTGTGGGTCTTTGTGTGGGTCTGTGTGTGGGTATGCCTGTGTGTGGACCTCTGAGTGTCTGTGCCTGCGTGTGGGTTTGCCTGTGTGTGGGTCTATTACTGTCTGTGCTGTGTGTGGGTCTGTGTGTGGGTGTGCCTGTGTGTGGGTCTGTGTGTGGATCTGTGTGTGGATCTGTGTGTGGGTGTGCCTATGTGTGGATCTGTGTGTGGGTGTGCCTGTGTGTGGGTCTGTGTGTGTGGGTGTGCCTGTGTGTGGGTCTGTGTGTGGATCTGTGTGTGGGTGTGCCTATGTGTAGATCTGTGTGTGGGTCTGCTGTGTATGGGTCTGTGAATGGGTATGGTTGACATTCAATTGGTCTTGTTCCTCTCTGTTCCAGCTGCTCTGTCTGTTCATGTATCTGTTTGTAGCTCTACTTATTGGAAATATTCAAAGATTTTTTTTATTTTACATTTTCTAAGAATATATTTTTGTTATCATTTACCATTTTTACCGAAGTGGGCCTGTTATCTAACAGTAGTTAGGGGAAAATAAAATAGCTCTGCAACGTTTTAATATTTCTTGACATTGGTTGTGTTAAACAATACTCTTTAAATATAATACACCATCGTCTAAAACACACTTCAAGTTTTATGAAAACATCAACACTTCTCAGTCTCCAAGAAAGATTCTGCTCGATGACAAAGGCTCAAGCAAACTGTTTGTGTGTGAAGTCATGCAGAAATGTAGAATATAAATGTGACTTGGGCTTGCTGGTTGGAAGCAAACGGCAAATGGATTATCATTGCTTTGCTTTTGTGCTTTGTGAAAGTGTGAGACAGTGACGTGTCTTCAACAGCTGCACAATTTCGACACAAACTAACCGTGTCTGAGTGACAACATATTACGCTCGCACACAAGCAAAGTTATTTGTGAATTTATTCTCTCTCTCTCTATAAGGAAGTTCACTTGAACATTAAAAAAAACATAGTTTTTTCAATGATTTTTCTTCTTCTTTTAGAAAAGCCATTGCCTCAGGGGGCCCCCGGGGGTGTCATCAGCATCCTGGGAGGTGTGGTGGCCGCAGGGCTCATCATCGGTGTGGCTGTCACCGTCTTCACCATCTACCGGCGCCAGCAGAAAACTCGCACTGAGACAGATAATGACCTGTGAGTACACGGCAGCTGCCACGCACAGCCATTTCGGCAAGCGTGGATGGAGAGTGCAGGGGCAGGGGTGAATCTTTTAAGGGTGAATCACTGTTTTCTGATGGGCTGTAAGGACCCCGCCTTCAGGAGAGGGGCATGACTTCTGAGCCAATAGCGTCTCTCAGAAAATACCCAGAGGTCACCTTGTTTTGAAGTAACAGAGAGCAAAATAGCAGAAGGAATCTGAAACATTTACATTTACTCCAGTGATCCGCGTCGATGATTATCTGATTGGCTTGATTGTTGAAGTGGTGAGAGCGAGCTATTTATGAGGGGTTACTAGATTACAATTGCAGCCTGATTTGACCAGTTCTCCTGGCGGAGTGGGTGTCTTCTGATTGCATGCACTGTGGCAATGTTCGCAGGAAGTGGCCATGTAAACAGGGATAATCAGAATCCTGTTCGGTTACTGTGGCCTGTCGCTCACACTGATTCTAATGACCTGTGTGTTCTGCAAATACGACTCTGTCATGTCTGTATCCCCCAAAGGTTGTTTAAACTGAAATTTACAATGTTTATGCATTTGCATCATTAACCAATTATTACTCTTATATCAATGCGGAGAAAGTGCAAATTGTCAGAAAATATGACCATTCTCCACACAGATATCATGTGCAACAACGTTGTCTGAAGGCCACTTTCAAGTTGAAGGGTTTGTGCTAATCCCATTCCTCCAACCTACTACAGATTCAAATAAATAGTCATATTAGGAATGGTTTCCTGTATAACTTCCACTGGTTTATGGTCAATTTATGCTAAGGATAACCACCCTCAAAAAACTGCATGTATACTTTTACCAAAGAAGATAATGTACTTTGTTTCTACAAAGGCAACTGTGTAGCATTTTACACTGAAATGGAACAGCAGTAAAACTAAATTAATTACAGATGATGTCTGGGATCATACACGGTCCACTTATTAGAGTTTAACAAAATGAAGAGAAAATAAAATTGTATCAGAAACAAACAGACCAAAGTGCTCATTTATCCTCATTAATTGGCAATCGTCCCTGATTTAACTAGTTTTGTTGCATTATTTATTTATGTGCTTACAATATTAATTATTTATTAGCATGAGGAATGGAAATAATATTGTACAATATTACTTGTACAATATTCTGAAGTGCTTTTTATTTGCTTTTAAGATTTAGGACCTTACCAGGTCCTGTCCCACAGCAAGGCAGAGGACCTGACAGAACAGAAAATAGCGTTAACGTATTAACGTCTTTTCCTTTCTTGTTATTATCAAGTAAACCGTGTCGCCTCTCAGACAGCTGTTACAGAACTGAAGTGAAAAGGTGCTGAGAATCACCAAAAAAACAACAACTGGGTGTTATAGCTTTTGTTCCTCGCACCTTACCCTGGAGAAGAGACGGTCTCCTTCATTATCATGACGCCAATTATTTAAACACATTCAGACATCTGCTCACCAAGGTTACGCGGCCTGCCTCGGGGTACCACATTACTTGTTTAAAAAGAACTGAATTGTTTTCTCTTGGGATTATGTCGTGAAAAAACTTAGTCTTACTTAAGGTCAACGCGGAGCCCTGCAATTAATGGGACGGAACAAAACGATAAGCGGACGTGGGGGGCTCACAGGTGTGTTCCTGAAGAGGGAGAGGGAGGGGGCTGAAGCATCTTTCTGGAGAACAAAATCTGGGTCCACAGATCCTTCTCTGTCATCAGAAGGGATGGCTCTGGCCTCGCAGCCTTTAAGGCTCTGAGCTGCACCGTGGGAAGAATGCTGACGGTCAGCCGTGTCGCTTGACACCGCCAACAGAACCAAAGCACCAGAGACTCCAGGCCAGGTTTGTGGGTGGTGCTCCAGGTGACGGACACGTCTCCCGCCCAGTCTGTGTCGAACCCCCTGTGAGCCCTGAGGTGGGCAGGTGGATGTCGTGTACGAGAGGTGTCTCCAAATCGCAGTACAGAAGTAAAAATTATAGGCGATATCAAAGACATTACACATTACATCAAAACATACATTATAATGACACTAAAATATTTTAAAGCGATTATGAGACAAGATTATTCATCTACTTTGTTAATCTTTCTATTAATCTCCAGCACATGGCCCTCCCAGCTTTCATGTCTTGCTGTAATTGCTTCAACTTAGCTTGGAGCCAGAGAGGAAAATAACACGCGGCGATTCCGCCAATTTGGTCACGGGAGGAATTATTCCTGTCTGTGCTCCCCACTGTCCTTACCTCACTCCAGCCGCTTTACTGACAGTGTGTCTTTCACTCGCTCACTTTCCCCACTGGCCCGCTCACACACGGGTCTGCTCCGGCACTAAAGTAATCACTTTCTGTTTCCTGCTTCCAGCATCGCGGTCGCCGATAGTTGCGTGCCCCAGGCACAAGAGAAGCCTGGGTCCCCCATCAGGAAAGTACAACCTCTCAGCACCCCCCCACCCCCACCCCTCTGAGCTACCACCTCATTTGTAATGTTAGTGTGGCATGAAAGCCTGCCAGTGGTGTGCCCATGAGGAACCGGAAACATACCGGAACTTTACTGTACCCTGGTGTCTGTATGCATGCGTGTGGCCAGTATGCACGCCTCAAATGTGGTGTTTTGCTTCCTGTCGCTGAACTAAAGTGGGTCTGGTCTGATTCATGTAAATCGTGTTATGAGAAATGTGATGTCTGATTTATTTTCATTGCCATTGTGTTTTATTGCCATTAATATGTTTGCTTGTCAATTCATTCTGGTTACCTATGATTTTCCTAATCTATGCTTTAAAATTTCATTCATTTCGTTCATTTTCAGGAGGTCAGCTATGAAGCGTTTTCTATGCTTAATAAGAACGTTTAGTTACTCTTTTATTTCAATTGTTTAACGAATACCAGCATTTCCTAATACACCTTGTGGACTTTTCTTTTCTTCCTGAATTTCCAGCTAATCACCAGCTAGTCTGTAGCGCGCAAGGCTGTGCTCACTCCGAGAGCCGCCAGCGAACGAGGCATCGGGGAAGGGTTCAAGCCTTTTAATTGGCATTTTTTCCACAAACTTAAATATTCTAATAAACAACAAAAGAAAACCAGTTAATAGAAAACTCCCTCTTCGGGGGTACAGAACTCATATACCTCATCAGTGTCCATTCCCCCGCTTCTCTCCTTAGCAAGCTTTACTGGCTTGGTCCTGGGATTGCTGGAACCTGAGTGTGATTACAATTAGTGGAACCACACTCAGGTGCACAACGAGGTCCAATTATTACAGGGTGTGGCCCTCCCTCTCATGATTGGCTCGGCAAGGTGTACCTTTGCCATTTGTACATGCTAATATTACACTCCCATTTGTTTATGTTCAGCACTTATAACTTCTCAGATTAATCTTCTCATGAACTGTGCTTTTTTGCATAGTAATAAGCCATCACTAAAGTCTGCATATGGTGTGATAGGCCTGACTTCTCTAGTAAGCACCATAACGCCATCGTTCTGACAGGGCTGCGATCAAAGCCTGTAGATACATTGGAAAACAACATCCCAAGGTAGTTGATGATAAGGCCTAGACAGCAGGCAACCCGTGCAGGTGGCACGTGATGTACAAAATGACAAGAGGCCTCCATGAAGGGATAGACAGTAGACACATCTGCTTGAATTGATATCATCCCTTCAACATTCAGCGTAGAAGACCAAAGGCTATCTAGGTGAATACAATAGCGGCTGGTTCGCCATCCAACAACATCCAATCAAATCAGTGCTTGAATTCAGCTCAGACTCCTCTGGCATTGGCTGTAATGTCCCGATAGGATGGCCATGTTAGTCATACAGCGTATTTACAAAAGCATGGTGGTCAGCTCTAATGTGACAGAAAGTGTATGCAGCATTCATTTATGACCCCACCCTACCGGTCTTTATTTACAACGACAGAACTGTGATTGAGGGGTTTATTAGCTTCATCCTGTTTAAAAGGTTCATTCTGATGTCATCTGCCCAGGATTAGCTGAAGGAGATTACGGGGGATGCCAAATCCTTCCCTGACACTTTTCACAGGCTGGCACAACTGATGCATTCTGGCCCTGCGTAGATCACTCAAACAGTTACTGAGAGAAACTCTGTAGGCCAAACAGACTGCAGGTCCACTGTGTATTTATCAGAAAGCGGGTCCCTCCATGGCCTCTGTAACAACACCCGGATTGTGCCTTGGAGAAGTGTGAATAACCCCATAAAGACAGTGATAGCCTGTCACTGGCGTGGGACGATTCTTCACTGCAGGCCCAGCCTGGAGGGGTGCTGTGGTGTATAACCATAAGCAGCCGTCTTCAACGATAGTCAGAAAAATAATGTATTTACAATACAGCATGAGTTACATGGCAATGTCCCTCTTTGGGTTTGAGTCGGCTGCCCCCTAGATGGTCGCCCACTTCCTTTTTTATCTACAGGGATAATGTGTTGAGTAATTGATGGTTGTTTGGGGTAATATAACATAAAATGTTTTCTTTTTTACTTTCCTGCATTTCTTGGCACGTTAGCCCAGGCAGTTATTTTATTTTGTTGAATGATATCCCTGCATCCCTGCTTGATTAAACTCCTCCGTTTATATTTTGACTCAGCAACTTTAAACATCTCATACATTGTTGGCAGCCAATTGAAAATCCTTTCTTTGTTTTCTTTGATCAATAACAATCACACGAGCGACTCAGAGAGAGCACTGTCGCGCATAGCAAGAGCCGGCGGTCCTTTGAGGGAGGCAGGGCCGGACTCGGCTTCCAGTTAATTTGCTCATCAGGATTGGATGGATTGTGTTCGACCCCGTTGTGCAATTAAAAGTATCATTACCATTTAAATTGGCAAATAAGATTGTGATCAAGAGAAGTCAATGGGAGCACCAAGGAACAGTGAAGGCTTTTTAGCACCTACCCCCCCCTTCTGGGAAGGCCGTTTTAAGCAACACTGAAGGCACCAGTGTTGTGGTCGGCCAGTGCATCCCATGGTGTTTCCAATGTGGAGACAACAACAACAGCAATAATTATAGAGATTATTAAACTATTGTTACTGTCAATAAAAGTGCTACTACTTCTACAACTACAAGCACAACTACAACTACTACTACTAAGACACCACCACCACCAACAACAACAACAACAACAACAACAACAACAACAATAATAATAATAACAATACTACTACGACCACTACTTCTTCTGTCACTACTAGTAATAATAATAATCAATCAAATATTGTTCCCCTTTTGGGCTACTGGAATTTTAGCTAGTACCCTTACACATAGATTGGCACAAAAAAAAAAAAATATGCAGTACACTATATTAAATAGGAGGAAAGAGGAGTTCATAAAATCTCAAAATACCTATAGCAGTGGAAAAACAGGGACAAAGATTTGAAAATATAACTGCAATTCTGTAAACAATAGGAAGTCGCTGTCTTTTACAATAACGCTGATTTTACCTCTTTACATGAGAGAATAATAATAATAATAATAATACAGGACCATTTGAATATGCTAACCAGCTCAGTTCAGTTCACATGATTTCCGTATTGTTTGCTGTAGCCCAGATTACAGACGGTGGCCATAAGCCTACAGTGTGTCAGTAGCCTTGTATCAGCTAAAGCTTAGTACACAACAGGGGCTGTGGACTAATGCTATTAGCTGGCAGAACCCTGCAACGCACCCCCTCACAGGCCAGAGATAAGAGAATATGTTGTATCTTACTTAAATTATCCCCCTTTTCTTGACCAGTCTAATGTACGCCTTTCTTCATCAGACGACCTCCCGATAGCATGGCGTCTTTGTCAAAGTTGCCCAAAAGTAATTTTAGTAAACCTTTGCTTTCAGATTGTTCCTTTCAATCGAAGGATTAGGGATGTTTTTTTTTTCTGTTTCCAATCCCCTTGAAGTCCCACCCGCCCACCTTAAGCCACCTTAAGCCTTTTTGTCAGCAACAGATCAGGAAAGTGTGAGGTGTCCGAGGTCTATGTCTTAGACATAAGACATAAGCAACTGCAACCGAACCGCCTCCTTTGCAAGCAACAGTTGTCCTTTCCCTGTCCCTCTGTCTCGTGGCGCCCCAACTGTCCTTCATCGACTTGTAGTTGGTTGGTAAAGGGGAATGTTGATTGGGTAGACTTCAGCTGCTACAAGGAGGCATCAGAGGCCTCGTGGTGAGGTAGTGCTGGCAGTGGTAACGCCCATTAAAGGGCATGGACTTAGAAAGATACGTCTTAAAGTGCCATCAGAGGGTTCATGAACCTCGGGTATATATTTGGGGATAAATGTGTCAGTTTGATCCTGTAAGAAGGACATTTTGGGCAACTGCAATCATCCGCTTATCAGTCATTTCTGTGATGTGAGCTAATAGTGGCCTCATTAGCGCAGCAAAGCTAGCCAAAGGAGATGACGCTGGCACCTCAGGGAGGTTACTCCATGTGTGTGGCAGTAAGGGATATGGGTTTAGGATCCCTCAGAATGTGGATCACATCTCCAGCGTTATTCACATGACCTTGTTATTCTGTTCTTATTGACTGGTTTGCACTCTGTCTCCCTCCGTGCCTTTTTCCCTTACAAGGTTGTCCAAACCATGCATAGACCACTTGGTTTGTGGTTTGTTCAGTCCAACCAGACAAGGCTTTTGCCACTGCTTGCTGTTGCAAAGAAGGGCATCTGCTGTACTTTGAGCTGCAATGCATGCAACATACCTTCCATTGAGATTGTTTCCGAGGATTTCCATTTTCTGAGTAGTTCAAAAATCCAAAAATCCTACATAGACTTTGACTTTAGAAGTAATGAAAACAAAATACTTAATATTAATTGATTCTCATTCCTATGAAGGGAGTTTGACGTAGAGCTCAGATTTTTCTCTCAGAAACAGAATTAGGCCTTGTCAAACCGATGCGTTGTATATTTGAATAGCTTATGTCAAATAATTAAACATCAGTATTAAATTTAGATGTAGATTCAAGTTAATTGAATACTTTCAATGTCCCAGTGTTTTATGAAGCTCAAATGGTAAGCCTAATATATATATTACCAGCAATTTTACAGAAGCAGTTCCATAGAATTTAGTGAATAATGCTTTTGGATAGTAACAGTGGTATCCAGCTTAAAGACAGCTTTGTCAAAGGTTTCCATGGTTACAGAATGAGCAGAGCTGCACTATCCGTGGGCTTCAGCACACACATTTCAAACATCTTATTGTTCATCTGATTATCTTATATGTCATAAAATCTTTTAAAAGTGTTGCCTTCTCAATTGCCTACAAATCTCTGGATCCTGAAAGCTTCATGTGAAACAAGGCTTTCAGGGACCGTGTGATCATAAAGAGAGACGTTGACAATTCACTTTGCTTTGTCGTGTACTCTTTATCCCTTATATTTTATGCAACAGAAATGTCTCTCTGCCATGTTCTCGCAGAGGCTTTGTTTTATGCTTTGTCCAAACACAACTTGCAGAACATACTAGTTAAATAATGTAAGCTAATGAACTCTGTTTTTTGCTTAACAATAAATTCGCTTGTCAAGTTATTTTGGCTGGGATCTAAAGGGTTGATAATCGTTATTAACAATCGCCCTGCTTGAGTAACAAAGCATTGACTCCTCAGCAAACACTATGGTGAATCATGGAATCAACTGAGCAGTGACTCACTAGGACGTGCCAATGCTAGTCATTGGAACATGGCAAAAAGGCCAATTGACCCACTGTGCATGATGAACTCAGTGGATCCAGGGGCTTTCACTAGCTTAACAGCTGATAACTTATACATATGATACCGTGTTCTTTTCAGAGTCCATAGCAGGTATGCCTCAAAATATGAAATTAAAAATACATTTTATTATGCTTGGTCTAATTGTGGCAGATGTCCGCTACTCATTGTTGCTCACTCAACATTCAAGAGTAGACCGGGTCATCAGAGAAGGTCAGAGAAGTGCTCTTCCTTTAGTGCTAAAACTTGCCATTCGTCCCGAACAAGTGTCGTGTGCCGTGCTGCTTTAGTTGTCCGGGCACCAATAGTCTCGTGCGGGTGTTTTTGGGGCCCCATTACAGCAGCAAAACAGCTAGGACCAGAAGGCAGATGACATAAAGTAGAAATAACCAGTTCAGAAGGAGTTAAGAGGATCGCTCGTGCGAAGAAACATGACACGGCCCATGTGCTGCAGAGCAACCTTGGGTCTTGTTGTTCCATCAGAATATGGGTCACTGAGACGGTGCCAAGATTTTAAGGGAAATTATACATGTATGCTTGCCAGATGTTCTGTCTGTACACAGCTGTAATGTCAGGTTAATGGCCCATAGTTACCATCATTTGTGTATGAGTTTAGTTTAAATTATATATATAATTGTCCAGCTGCAGACCAGTCCGATATAATTATTAGTATTTCGCCAACGGACACAGTGTTCGCCCAACAAATAAGTGGCCACTGTGTTTGTCAGCGTTTTTTTTCTTAAATATTTGGCTATAAAAAAAAATTTAACAGAGACTGCCAATATCTGTGGCATAGATTTTGTATCAGGCTTCAGAGCCAGCCTACCTGGCAGGCACTGGTCCGCCACTACAAGCTTTCTGGACGACTTCCCTCGATGTGAGGGCATGGATAGATAGGCCCCACCCCTCCTCCAACCTTTCACCTCAGCGAGGGGGTCTGCAAATGGTGACATTTTGTTATTTGGCCTGTATGCAAATGCATCTAGTTATGGCGTTGATGAAAAATGGTTGCTGGAACAGACTTTGATTTGTTCATTTTTTTTTTCATTATTAAGTTAGTAGACTCACAAATGGAAAAATTAGGTGATAGAGGGCTAGGAAAGGCACTAAAAGGAGAAGAGAGAGCAAGAGAGAGCGAGAGAGAGAGAGAGAGAGAGAGAGAGAGAGAGAGAGAGAGAGAGAGAGAGAGAGAGA
>JAOYSI010006509.1:0-12785 GCA_025775065.1 Hiodon alosoides | reverse complement strand
AAGGAGCACCTGGTCGAGGCAAATTTATGGTGAAATGATTGTCTTTCCACTTCCGTATTATGGCCCCAACAGTGCTCTCTGTAACATTCAGAAGCTTAGAAATGCGTCTATAACCAATGCCATCGTTATGTTTCGCAACAATTAGGTTGCTAAGGTCTTGAGACAGCGCTTTGCTTTTACCCATCATGAGATGTGTCTTGTGTGACATCTCGGCAATGAAACCTTTTTGTAGGCCATCAGTTGGGACTGAACCAGCTGATACTAATTTGCACTGACAAGAGGCTGGATTGCTTTTTAATAGCTGATAGTTTTCAGCTGTTGTCTTGGCTTTCCATGCCTTTTGCACCTCCCTTTCTTCATTTGTTCAAAATTTTTTCCCTGGGTCATTTCACATTATTACACATAACTTAATTTGGTGAGCTCATTTGTTTTGGTTGTATGTATGGATTACTTGGGTTGTTACCAACATCGGGTGAAAATTTCATGTCAATAGCACCTTTGGAAATATATTTACTGAGAAAAATGGTGACGTGTTCAAATCTTATTTCATCAGCTGTTTACTTAATCTAGCCTAATCATTTATAATCAAATTTATGTATTTATTAATATACTTAAGTTCATGTATAAGTTTATTAAAAACATCCCAAAGTTTAGTTTGAAACAACAGTAATGGATTAAAGGCATACCTATATTAATTGCAGTCTGCAAGATTGTCACTTGTGAGTTGAATTTGTCAAATATGATGGAGCAAGAGTACTCTGAGCTGAATGACTGATCTAATAAGTTGAGGACGTCTATTTTGACATCAGGCACGGCGTTCCAAGGCTAAAGGAAAAATAGCAGACCTATACATTTTTGAGGGCCATTATAATAAACCGTTTTACTTTACGTAAGGTCCTACCTTCATATGTTGTAACAGAATTCCTAAATAAAAAGTGAAGAAAGTGTAGTTATATTATAAATTTCAACATCTTAGAGGAAAATAATGATTATAGGATAATAGGAGATTATGGAGAAATATATATGTGCCTCCCGTCCGTCTCGAGAACACGCACAGGAGAGGTCCGGGCACGCCCACCAGCACCGGTGAGGGTTACACTAATTGCGAACAGCATTTAACTACCTGTAATCCCTCAGTAAGTGCTGGAAGTCGGGAGAGGAGTCGAACGAGATAACGGCGTCGGAAAAGCAAGGAGCGTGAGAGTCGGCGCCGGCAAAAGTGACGGAAGGAAGTCCATTTAAATTGTTAAGTTTGGTATTCTGTTTATTTTAGTTTGTTGTGTTTGGGGTGAAACCGTGAAGGGGATCCTTCAAGAGCGTTTTTGTTATTTTTTTTGTTTTCGTAATAAAGCCGGCAAGAGAGCCGAGAACCCGGAAGTGTGAACTGCCGATTATTTCCGAACCAAGCACGTCGGCGTGCTACAGTGGTGCCGAAACCCTGGAATTAATCGGATCCGCGATCATGGAGCCTTCCACTCTCTCCCAATTAGTGCAGCAGCTGACCCTGATGCAGGAACAACAGCACCAAGCCCTGCAGCGGTTTTACAACCTCCAGCAGGAAAGCCTGCAGGCGGTACATGCCGACCATGCAGCTGACAGGGCTGCCCTGACAACACTCCTGCATCAGGTAGAGTCCCTTCAACTCAGCCAGGGGGCCAGCCCCCCCACCCGATCCATCAAAATTGCCAAGATGGGAGCTCTACACCTGGGTGCCCTGTTGTCCGGAGAGGCGCTGAAAGCCGCCCAGGCAGTCCCGGCCGAGTCAGCCACGGACTATGACGCGGTTCGCCAAGCGATCATGAGCCGGGTCGGCTTGACAGCGGAGGGTCACCGGAAACGGTTCCGCTCTCTCTTTGGCGGAGGCGGGCAACCCCACGGCATTGGCACAGCGGCTAAAGGACTCCTGCACACGGTGGCTGCGCTCGGCGGACCAGGACGTCGACAAGGTACTGGAGCTGGTTGTACTGGAGCAGTTTATTTTTTGTTTACCGCAGGACACATCCCGTTGGCTCCAGCGCCACCGGCCGTCCTCCCTCTCTGAGGCTGTTCGGTGGGCGGAAGGCCACCTATCCGTCACGGCCGCTGGTGGGGGAAGACCACCCCCAGCAGTCGGCCACCCGACACCAGCACCATCAGCGAGAGCTCTGGCCCGCCAGGAAGGCGGCGCACGTACCGCCACAGCGGAGCTGCCTGGGGCCTGTTTTTCCTGGCCCCGCAGCTGGTCCCCTGTTGGGGAGCCTGCAGCCACGACGCTGGGGGATGGGTGCTGGAAGTGTGGAAGACTGGGCCACCTCAGACGGGGGTGCCCCCTTATGGAGGTCAACATCTCTGGGCCGGCTCCTTCTTCCGGCCGCTCCTTCCCCAACATGGCGGACAAGTATCTGGTGAGTGTACAGGGGGATACAGTCCGGGCGCTCCTGGACTCAGGGTGTTATCGCGCCCTAGTGCATCAGCGTCTGGTTCCATCTGAGGCATTAGTTAAGGGCAAGAAGGTGGGGATTCGCTGTGTACACGGGGACGTGCATTATTATCCAGTGGCGCAGGTGTCTTGTTTTGAGGGGTCAGAAGCATAGCCTGGAGGCCGGGGTTAGTCCCCGCAGCCCCTACCCGCTGGTTCTCAGTCATGATTGGGTGGGCTTTCGTGCCCTTTTGAGGTAGGTGGGGGGGGGAGGATAAGGCTGCTGAGGGTGCTGCTGGTTGCCGCCGGGGACCCAGATGACGACCCAGGGGAGGGGCCCTCTTCAGGGGAGGGGCCCTCTTCAGGGGAGGGGCCCTCTTCAGGGGAGGGGTTGACCCGGGCCATGAGGCACGGGTGGTGCCTGCTGGCTGGGGAAGGGACCTGACTAACCTCCCATCTTTCGCCAGGATGGCAGATTTTCCCCTGGAACAGGATCAGGACGAGACGCTGCGGCAAGCACAGGTGCGAGTTGCGGAGTTCGGTCCTCCTGATGGTCCCCAGCCCCCGGTCACTTTTCCTGACTTCCGGTGTCTAAATGATCGTTTATCGGGTAGACACGGACCCCGACACTAAAGTGCGTTGGCAATTGCTAGTTCCAAAGTGCCTTAGGAAAATGGTGTTCGAGGTGGCTCATTGTAGCCTGATGGCCGGACACTTGGGGTGGGATGATGTAGGGCGTGTCCGAAGTGTCAAATTAACCCACCTGCCATACCAAAAGCACCATTGTGCCCTTTACCCCTAATCGAGATCCCCTTCGGCCGAATTGGCATGGATCTCATCGGTCCGTTTGATAAAAGCGCACGGGGGCACCGCTTCATATTGGTCATTGTTTATTATGCAACTCGATATCCGGAAGCTTTTCCACTCCACAAAGCTGATGCCAAGTGCGTTGCAGATGCCTTGTTGAGATTACGCTAATTGCGAACAGCATTTAACTACCTGTGATCCCTCAGTAGCTGCTGGAAGTTAGGAGAGGAGTCGAACGAGAGAACGGCATCGGAAGAGCAGGGAGAGCGAGAGTCGGCGCCGGCAAAAGTGACGGAAGGAAGTCCATTTAAATTAAGTTTGGTATTCTGTTTATTTTAGTTTGCTGTGTTTGGGGTGAACCCGTGAGGGGGATCCTTGAAGAGCGTTTTTGTTATTTCTTTTGTTTTCGTAATCAAGCCGGCAAGAGCTGAGGACGTGTGTGTGGTTTTTCCTACTAAAGTAATTGTACAAAAATTTTATAAATATTTAAGTTATTAATTGGTACTGTCACCAGTTTGGCGTTTGTTCCATGGCCTTAGTTGCACTGAAGTGCAGTGCTTTTGGTGCTATTATAGCAGTTCATAGTCTTTCTGTTTCCCATGGAGCACGATGCATAACACAGCAGTTTGGCCATCTCAGTGTTTCATTTAAGCCAATGAATGTTAACAGACCTGGTTTACAGCACTATAATGTGATTTCATCATATCTCTGTCCTAAGGAAACTCTATTGAGATGTGTTATTTTTTTTTTACATTGGATGTGGACCACAGTTAAGCATCTCAGATACACAATTTGGTTTTGGAGAAATTGTGTTTGAAAAAGGAAAGAGTTTGAACAATGTTAGTTTTAGCCCTCTTTAGATACTCTTAGCCATCAAAAATGTTTCTATGTAGTGAAACTAATACAAAATTTATTTATTCTTGGTAGTATTTATTATATTAACGATATCATTGGATTCCAATGAT
Organism: Hiodon alosoides; assembly: GCA_025775065.1. Lineage (NCBI taxonomy): Eukaryota > Metazoa > Chordata > Actinopteri > Hiodontiformes > Hiodontidae > Hiodon > Hiodon alosoides. The sequence continues at coordinate 8,615 of JAOYSI010006509.1, read as the reverse complement.
GTCAAAATTCTGTTGCGGTTGTTTCTTACTATTTGTGGTTAAAATGATCATATAAACTACCAACTGCAAATAAAAATGATTAACTATATATTATGGAAAACTATCAAAACCAGACAATTGCCAAAGATACTATAAATAAAAACCCACCCCAAAGTTTTTGTGTAGATATGTTGTAATGTTTCCCTTGAACATTTATAATGTGTTTTGAGTTGTTGTTGGTCAGTTGAAAGGCAAACAAATATACCAGAATTTGATAAAATATTGTTTTGCTTTGTTTTATTTTACATATTGACTAAAAAGTCTGTTTCAGTATGCAGAGCTTAAAAGTAGTTGGTCACCCTGCGGATGGACTGGATGTTGGGGTTTTGGGCAAACCATTCGTTGAAACTGCAGTAGTCACCCCTCTCCACGATGTACATGCGGCCCCGATAGTTTGGCTCCTCATACATTACCCAGCTGTAGAGACAGAAAATGTCCATAGTGTCAGAACACATATACATTTTACCTTGAGCTGCATTTTGTGCCATAAAAATGTTTCATATCATTTCAAACATGATTGTTAAAATGCTGGATTTGGTGCACAGTAGATAATCACTGGCATAAAAAATAATAATAATAATAACACACCCCACATGTCCTACATCAACTATATTTTTTTAAGTAGTATTTATACCACTAGGTTTTGAGTAGTTGCTTATAGTTGATGAGGCAAAATTCCTTTTACAACTAGAATCTGACAGCCTGTAAGTATATATACTTGTTTTTGAAAATATTGTAACATTACTCATGTTAATGACTAAGCTGACCCTCTAAAAACTATTTATTTAATTTTGAATTGATTTATTTAATTTTAAAATGGCCATGAACAAGCTTGCTAAATGTTTCTCATTAGCTTTTGCTTCATCAGAAATAATCCAATGATAACAGACTTCAAAACTTGTGACACAAAGGGAAAATATGAAATCAGAACTGATTTGCATTTTTATGCTGTACCTGGTCTAAAATTATTTTTAGAATGAATTTTTCTTTACATAAAATTATACCTTTTTTTTCCTTGTAACAATCCCAGGAAACCTCTAATGACATGCTTTATATATTTATAGGAAATACTAGGTAAAATACTAGGAAAGCTAGGTAGGTATCTATATATTTTGGTTGAAGATAAATGTAACATCTGGTACGTTTAATTTCAATTTATGAATAACTTCATTAACAAAAGTGCATTGCAGTTAATTATTATGGTTTGATTCAAACTTTTTAATTTCCCAAGTTTAGTTTTTAATTGAAAGGCATTTGGTAATGTTGCATAGAACCAATGCACAGCATGTTCTTCCAAATTAGGGAATGGTCTAAACCAGACAGACCTTTCATTTAGATTTTCTTCATTTAACTTTTTACCAGAGTATTATCATTTATCAATCCTAAACTTTCTTTTTTTCTTAAGCCATAGACCGAGTGTTTTTTTTTCTTTTTCTAGCTGTACCCTTTACCCTAACACTGAACTAGCATAATCCACTTGTGTAAAATGGGTAAACCTACAACAACAGCAAGAACAAGAAAGACAATATAAATCATACGTAGATGCAGAAGTGATTGAGGGGTAACTTACGCTCCATCACCGAAGACCCTGACGGAATTGACGCAGTTCCTATTGAACCCGCGGCCCTGGAGGAAGGGGCAGTCTTCACACAGCTCCATGCACTGTCCACCGTAGTTGCATCCCTCAAAGATTTCCATCCTGTAGTGCTCGCCGTGCTGGAGGGGAGACCCGCCGTGGACCCATCAGACAAGCAGTTGTGTAAAGAGCGATCCCAGTCAGTGATCCAATTCAGTATCCCACTCTAATTCATTCGACATTCAATCACTTCCTTTACTTGATTCAATTATCAAACTCATTTTGAATGTGCCGGGAAGACATTTTCAAAAAATTCAATGCATGTCAACTTGACTTCTATCAGAAAAGTCTCTTAGTCTATGTTCTCAACTCTCTCATTGGGTTGTGTGAATTTTAAATATACTGTTGAATAGTAACGGCACTGCAATGGGTATAACATTTCATGATATGAAAGCTGAAAAATATGAAATCCACTTTTACTACTTTAGGAGTAAAATAACCTGTAGCAATAATTTGTTAGAAATTAAATATGATATTTTGTTTATAAGCGTTCAGTCTGCTTGAGCCTGAGTGGATAACCCAACCACTTCTGTGGTCCAATTATAGACCTATTGCAAGCAAATGAAGAGTATATATTTATAGTTTATGCTTCAATCCCTGGGCCTAACTTTTTGAAATCTAGATTTTTTCCTTAAAGGAAATTGTATTATTCTATTCTACATATCCTACTACTTGGTGAAGAAGAAAGAAATCATGTGTCCTCTTGATTAATTGTCCATGATTCTATAGTAGTACTATAGTAGTAAAACACATATATTTTTCATTTACATTTTATGGGTTATTCAAGCTGACAAATGTCTTTAGACTTAAAAGCAGGTTGCGGTGCTAAATTTATATGTAATTGAGTGTCATCACTAGACATCTGTTGAAACCCCTTAAGATAAATTTGGAAATAACCTAATCATTTAAAAAGTCAGAACCCCAAAAACTAAGTAAAAAATAAAAATAAAAAAATGGTACGTGGTCTCCAAACTGGCCTACTACAATCCTGATGGAAAAGTATTCAAGACCCCGGTATTTGCAAATGGAACAGTTTTGTACCTATACAGAAAAAACATCCACCTCACTATATAATTTAGTATACAGCAGAAGAGAAGAGACACCACCAGCTATAGCAGGTTGTTCAGACAGCGAATGTGCTTATGATTGTTCGCGGTATCTCCTGGCTGGCGGGCCTCACCATTCTGATGGTCCTGCAGGAGCCCATGTGGTCGTTATGGGCGTTCCAGCGCTGGAATTCTGGGTACTCGCCATGCTCCAGGATATACTGCTGGCCCCTGAAGTCAGGGTGGTCGTAGCAGATCCAGGCCCCGCTCTCCACGCGGATGGAGTTGACCCGGTTCATGAAGCCCCAGTCCTGGAAGTTATCACACTCCCCGCAGATCACCAGCTTCCTCCCGGTGAAGCATCTGCCCTCGTAAAAAATGATCTGAATGACGAGGGATGGGAAACCGCGTGTGCCGCGGAAGAGAAAAAGCAGACGTTTACCAAGGGGAGATACTTCTTTCTTATTCATATCGGTTTACTTACTTATTCTTAAGTATAAATATTAAATAATATTATAGGAATATATTGTAGTGCATTTTATCAGTGTTTTTATTGATCCTGGATATTGAAGCCATGCATGAACTAAGAAATTAATTAAACATTATCTATTTTCAGCTGTGACTAATTAGATATGGATATTTCATATTTTGTCACAGGTTGAAAGTATACTGCAGCCCTGGTCCAACATGAACCTAAAGATAACACAACAAGCTCTAAAAACTATAATTATTTTTGGTGTTTAACCAACAACAGTGTGCTTGTAACATATAATTAATTACTAATAATACTTCAAAGTGGAAATCAGACATGGCTATAAATAAAATGCTATCAGAAGGTTTTTCTGAAATTTGGCAGATATAAGCAAGAAACCTAAATATTGAAATGATACTCTTGTGGATAACAAATACAATAAGCTATAGCAAAAAAGATGTGTTTGTCTATATATCATTTCTAAAATCTGTAGCACTGTAATAGCACCAACATACAATACTTCCCACAGTGCAAAGCTTTTCCTTTGGGTCGGAAGTACTGGTCGGTAACAGGGAAAGTGCTGCTGGTTGGCCCAGGTACTTACCTTTCCAGAGTACTGCGACATTTTCCTGCTGGACGCTGTCCAAACTAACCCACTAGTGAGAAAGTGTGACAGTGAAAAAATTGGACACCCTAATATATACGGCCAGGGTTGTGCACGGCAGTATCGCGAGGTTATCGCAACAAAGGCTTCACAATAGATGGCTTAAACGTTTTGCTTCATAGACAGTTTCGCTTGCATTTGGCACTGCTGATTCTGGAGTTTGGCTTGTGGGGGCCAGATCATGGGACAAAGGATTTTGCTTGGACGGGGCTTTATGGGCCGGTTTTGCACATGTCAAACTTCTCTTTTGAAGCATGCCCGTATCAGACCAGGTATGTGTGCAGAGATCATGTTAATTGCACTGTTATTCAGAGGCTATCGTGGAAGAGCAAGAGCTAGCAGCCTTAGCATTCAGGAGTTTGGAATAAAAGACAGGAGAGTCAGTACTGGGCCTAACAATGCCACTGCTCCCTGTTGCCCTTATTATGCAGAATCACATGAACTCTAATGTTTCCATTCTAACTTTTGCCTAGGGGTGTGCTATGATCATTTTATATGAAGGTATCAAACCTTCATAAAATATTTTAGGGTGTTAACATAATGTGGACAGTATGTGTGAAATACATATGATAAATATAATAAATAAATACTGTATTTCATTATAATAAGTACTGTATTTTACTGCAGTCAGGAAGGATCTGGAACTTTTCTGCAAGAATCAGGCACCTTTATTCCCCAGTATTTTTTTCCAATTTACACTGGTTTCATGGAGCTGAAACATTCTGCCAAAGTTGCCTGCCTCCCACAAATGTTGCAAGGAATTCAGGACCATCGATGGTAGGTAAATTTCCTGTGTCTTTTCTTATAAGCCATCTGGTAAAAATCTACTTTATGGACTGGAACACTGCTGTCCAGGAGGACACCCTCCCAGCACATAAATTTTTAGATCATGTTACACTTCTCCGGAAGTCCACTGCTTAAGCTTGTTAAGTGGTGTGAAGAATATGTATGCATTATGATATGGAAATTATACCATAAGTACCTAATAAGAAGTTGAACTTTTGGTTTAAAAGCTACCAAGTTTACTTTCTCAAAAAAAAAAAAAAAAAAAAAAGAATGTATAACATTGTATAACATTACTTATATACATGTTAAAATACATTATATATAAAATATTGAAACTTGAAAAACAACCTTTCAAAATAACATTCTAGTGAAAGACAAAATTCACAACAATAGAAACTAACCAATAAAATAAATTATTACAATTAGATTTTATTATTGATATACTGTTTTTACATATTTTTGCATATATGTGTATATCATCAGGGTCAGGGTCCCTAGTAGCTGAGTCAGTAAAGGCGCTTGCACAAGCATCTGCTACTTAGACCTATAAGGGTAATTTACTTGCAGTTTGTATCCAATTGAGCCTTATGAGCTGGAGTTTGCTGGTTAGAATCCAGCTCATGTCATTAGCTGATTTTGACTGGGAGATAGAAGCAGCAGAGCTTCTCAATTAACAAAGCAAGTTAATTAACAGGTGGGTTAAATCAGCACAGCTTCTCTCAGCACGTCACTAACAAATATCTCCTAATGGCTTCCAGGACACCTTTAGGCTGGCAGTGCCATTGAGAGGGACGTCCATCTCTTCCAACTGGCATGGAACCTATTGTACAAGCTGTGTAGCCTGCAGTGTTGAAAAGAGATGGGTGACTAGGATTGGAGGATTGGAAGTGGCAAAGTACCAAGATGCATTAGCACATTTGGCAAATTGCATCCATAAGCGGCCTATGTCGATGGCCCCGAGGCCTGTGAACGAATTATGGTGCTCATGCCTAAGTTCCGTCCCAGGGATGTGGGAGGGACTGTGCTCGCTCAGTCAAGGTCCTCTCCTGGAACTGAATACAGAAAGGTATGCTCCTGCACTAGGCACTGCACACATCAGTCATGCCGATCCACAGATGGCACAGCCCATGCATGAATGTAAGGATTTCTCCACCATAATGTTTTCGAGGTTGCTGCGGTGCTGGCTCAGAAAGAATTAAAAAAGTATTATGGCTGGCAGATTTTATAAGATTGGGGTCACACCTAGTGCTCTAATGTAATTTGCTGATTTTTTTACGAGCCCCCTGATGTGTTCTTGATGACTGGTCTACACTGTTGCCACTTCATCAACAGTGAAATGTCATTTTTCCTGATCAGGTGGCAACATTAAAGTGCTGAGGGGACACTGTTGCATAGTCATATGTATAATGCAAAGCACTCCAAATCTCACACAGACTGAAGCTGGTTCTTCTATGTGTCTCAGTGTCTGTGGGTTTTGTTCCATCTCTCTTCTTAATGGTTTAATGGTAGTCATTAGTTGGATCACAAATAATCTCTACCAGGGTTTCTTTGTGTAAACCAGATGGTTGTAAATCAGATGGTTATTCAGGAGCAGCTCAAAAACCGCTGAAACTGCAGTCCTTATGTACCAGGGGTGAGTACCCCTACATTTTACATTTTAGTTGCTTATACAGCTGGATATTTTACTGAAGCAATTCAGGTTTAGTACATTGCTCAAAAGTACAACAGCTGAGGTGAGACTTGTGACTTCTGGTTACACGCCTGTCACCTTAACCACTAAACCATCAGCTGCCTCTACTCTACATTAGATGTAAGAACTAAGCCTTCCGTTCCCATGAAGCGGTAATGTCCTGTTTCCCATACAAAGAATGTTGATGGCAGCCCCAGCATCTGCTACTCAAACCTTTGCTGGCACTTAAAACAAAACACTGTTTCGAAGACTCCATAATCTGGTTTCATGAACAATATCTTCTTTCAAAGAGTAAAGATCCTGTTTTGCACGATAATTTCATAATTAATTTCATTCATCAACCTTTAAGGAATTTAACTCTTCTCAAACATTTTATCAAATATCACTATATGGACAGAATTCTGTGTTATAACTAACCTGAAATATATCAGTGATTATGCTGACAAATGCAATTATCCTTATAATGCTTCTGTGGGAACCTCAATCCCTTTCTGTTTGTTTAATAATTACCTCTCATTCATCATAAGATTTGCCTGTGGACCACCAGGTGAGGGGAATTATAGTTCAATTTATGACACATTAAACTACTAATGTTAAGGTAAAACTTCATCAAGGACTGTGGTTCAACCATGTTCTAAGGGAACCTGCAAATATTTGGTAATCATCATAACCGTGGTTCCCTAAAATAGAAATATCAAACCAGCAGTATTGAATTAATTTATACAGCTATACTTAATTATGTGACAGTGCTTAGTGTCATGTACTACAATGGGTAATATTTCTATTTCAAGGAACCACGCTTATTGTAATAAACCAATGTTCCCTTTAAAATACAAGATGAACCATCACCAATGGATAAGTTTTCCCAAGCCGTTGCGAGGACAGCTGTATGGCTCTACTCGAGTTACCTCACTCATACTGTGCATATACTGAAGCAATCGGTCTTACCTTTTCTGGGCGGAGGAGGAATCGGTTTCAGAGGCCACCCTCAGCAATCTTGTCAGAAATCCAGGACACTATACGGCATTAAACCGATAGAACCTGGTGAATGTGTGCCGGGTTGCCCATACTGCTGCAGTGTAGATGTTCGAGACTGACGCTAACTGCAATATCACACAAGATATTGCCCTCTCATTTTTAGGCAGAGGCAGCTTGTTTAACTGATATGCCATCTATACTGTCTGCTTAGATAGAGTCTGGCCCTACAACTGAGATCTGAAACAGATGAACAGCTTTTTCGATCTGGTGTAAGCTCTCCATTCTATCCATTTGATACACTAACATTCACTGGAAAGCTGCCCTAGCATTTTGTCAATCACCCTCAGAGAGTCCCAGATGGCCTAGTTGAAGCCATTCAGGAGCCAATCCCATAGCTGCAGGCCTGACTGCCCAAGCTCCCAGCGCCTGACTTAGAAGGTTGGAGCAGTTGGGCAGTTCTTATGACAGGCCATGTAGGATCTGCATCAGGGGTGCAACTCCTCTTCTGGGACAGCATGGCGCTGCCAAAATAATGCTAGCCCGTTCCTACCTGATCTAGTACAGGCAGAGCGGAAGCAATGCTATAGGAGAGAAAGACCTCTGAGCAGGCCCCCTGACTAGCTGTTTGCAAATGCATGTCCAGACACCCTTTGTCTATTTTTGCAGAGAATTAGAAGGGGAAGTGCCTCTCCTGGGATTCAAACTGATCATTCTGAGCCATCCCAAAATTGTCCCAAATGAAGCTTAAAACCAGAGGATGGAGCCTCCATTAGGTGTTGTCCAGACTGGAGATCTGCTGCTGTGTTTATCACTCCTGGCAGATGCATTGCCATAGCAGAATATTGGTTACCAACTGCTGGAGACTGAGCGACTTGCCTGGTTGATGTACGGCACCACAATTGTTTTGTCCATCTGGAGAAGCATTTGCGTCCCCTTTATCTGCTCCAAAAAGAACTGCAAGCTCATTGCCTGCCGCTCCGGGTGGTTTACGTGGCACCTGCGTCATAGAGGCCCGTTATGACCTGCACACCCTAGGCATTCCACAAGCCACCCCAACCGATGGACTTTCAATCACACCTAAAGAGTTATTATTGTTTATTTTCTATCCGCTTAAATAAAGCCGGTGGAAGCCGGAGGAACCCGAAAGTGTCTGTACCGATATTTCCCAAACCAAGCACGTCGGCGTGCTACATTGGTGCCGAAACCCGGGAATAATCGGAAAACTTCCGCAACCATGGAGCCTTCCCTGCTCCACCAACTGGTGCAGCAGCTGACCCGGATGCAGGAGGAACAACACCAAGCCC
>JAOYSI010006508.1:0-12786 GCA_025775065.1 Hiodon alosoides | reverse complement strand
GCAGCACTATATATAATTAATTCTGTATTGCCAATATTAAATAGTTTTTTTGAGGGGTTTTTTTCAATATTTTGACCAACTCTCCCCTCCCTAGTCGGTGCTCTAGATTCAAACCTGCGATCTCTGAGTGGTAGGGCTCAGCCCGCCATGGACCAGCTCAGCCTCTCAGCGAGTTAATTCCTAAAACGCACCCAGCGCTACCGGGTTTAAAGTCTTCATTTTATGTAACAACACGTCCCCACTCTTTTTAAATGCCTCCATGTAAACCACCAGGAAATCAATCCGATGGGTTAAAGTTGTGATGTGTTCAGCAATAAAACTACAAGAACAACCGCTTGATATATATATATATATATATATTTATTTTTTTTGTGGTCATTGAAAGAAACGCTGGCATAAAGGAAGTAGTCCTCTCAAGAAGGGATCAATAAATCACTAATGAATTAATGAATTATTTTCTAATTAACTTTACACTGAACTTTAAGTACTTCCACTGCATGCTTAATAAGCGTGCGCTGTCCTGCACACAGGACAGAACATCACAAAGGCAGGATAATACCAACAAACACTGATCTGAAAGGATCCTACAACCAGTTTATAATTTAGAAAGCTTGGGTTTTGAGTGGGATTAAAGCATGCATTTCCCCCCCGTGTGCCGCTATTGTGTCAAATCCTGGCATGTCTACCAGTATCCTTAATATACATGTCCCTCAACAAGTTGGAATCGGGCAATAAAAGTCTGCAAAAATTCCTTGGAAAAAAACTTAGAGATAATTCCAGTGTGATTTAAATGGTCAAGTGAGATCAGCTAGTTAGCATGACTTGGCTTTCCAAATGTGTTAATTAGAAAACCGAAACTACTCAATAAGTGTTGACCATTTCCTTGGGTGGAAATGAAAGGCACAGGGTTTGTAAACACAGTCCGCTGGCAAGGTTGTCTCACAAGGGCGCAAAAAACTGCGACATCACCCTTCGACAGGTGTCTTTTTAGCTCTTTTGGAACAATATAGACATTAAAAGTGGAACGCGTGCGTTTGGTCTGGAGTCCAGGCTTTCAGAACCATAAAATTCCATATGAGTCACCTTTGCATCGATGCACGATGGTGGAGAGTAAATGGAGATGGCTTTCAACAGAATGAGTCACTGTTCTAATTACCCCACCCCCACATCCCCTTCAGCTTCCTGTTTTCCGGCAGCTAAAACTAAAACCGAGACACAATCCCAATGCAGCAAGTGAGTGTCCTCCGTTGTTCCCCTGGGAGATTTCCTTTTCCAATTAAGGTTTGGCTGAAATGCGTTCCAAAAGTGCCATCTATATGAACAGCCCCCCCCCCCCCCATTTAGTTTAAAATGCTTATGTATACAATGTATAATGTATAATTACCTTTTTTTATATATATATTGTGTTTGGTAATCTGGTAAAGGACTTTATTTGTGGTACGCAAGTGCGTAGGTGATATTAATGTGTGTGTGTTTTTTTGTTTCTAGTTTTTTTTTTTGGCCTAAACAGAACTGCACAATGCCCAGATAAGGGCCACTTTTCGCCACTTTCCGGTCTTAAGAGAACCGTCTGCGAGCTTGTTCAACGTTATTAGCAAAGTCAGTGTTGTTTAGTTAAAGGTTAATGATTCCTTGTGTAAACAGCATTAGTCATTAACCAAAATAGTCCTTGTGTGAGTCGATCCAATCGATTGGAGGTGCTGTGGGCGCGAGGGTTCATAAATCCGGCAGGCAGGCTGCACAATACAGACCAGTCCTGCGAGATCATCATTAGTAATCGGTGGGTTGATTTAGTCTCACCACTTTTCTTTACGTATTTGTAATCATATTCGATCAATATTATTGGTGGCTCTCTTCTTAAAATCCTCACCTACCACCAGACAGAGGACGGCAATGTCAGGCGACGGGGCCTTTTTTTGATTTGTGAAAAGTCATCTGATGGGAAGAAATATGGGAAAAGCAGTTATTGGGTTAGGCATCCCAACAGCAGCTTGTGGCAAATAACCTGAACCAAGAGTACTGAGTCGTTCCGTTTGGTTGTGAAGACTGTACATAAGTAATGCATCACGGTTGTTTTGGGGCTGAAGGTAAAAAATACACTTTTTGTCATTTTAAAATAATATTACGATGATTTTTGGTTGATGCTATCAAAAATTGCATCTTGCAGTCTAGGCTTTAGATTCATTATTGTGTGACCGCGTGGGCATTCAATTCAATAACCTTAACTTTAATATTCTAACCAGAAAATGCCACTAGACTTGTATAGGACTTGCATGACTGACAACTCTATTCTTGGAATTAATTAAATAAATGACAAGTTCAGAGTGTTGAGACGTTATCAGGGGCAGCAGCGGATCTTTGCATGGTTTATTTTCACACATAACCACCCATGCACACACACATACAGACACACACACACACACACACACACACACACACACACACACACACACAAAACTTTGCTGATTAATGTCCTCGTGTAGCACAGTCATGATTCTCCGTCCCTCTGAATGTATTTCAGAGCCTGTTCTCAGCATCATTAGATTGATCAGAGCCACAAAGGTGCACCACCTCCTAAGAATACTTAAAGACTCAGAAGTTGGTCTGGAGATTGCTATTGCAGTAATTCATTAAAATATAGCTGCAAGCTGCAATTTATGAGGAATAAGCAATATGTCTGCAAACCCATGTGACCAATTACAACCGGGTGCATGTCATGCCTATGGCTATGTCTGTGTAATCATAGTAAAAATATCGTATGATTGACAAAAAAAAAAAATGCCCTTGAATTTGCAAATTTGTGATCACCTATGGAACTTGAAATGTACAATAATCATTTCTGAGAACAGTGCCATGCATTGCATGTGTTTTTACTAATTGACTTAGCATTCATGAAGATTTGACCAAGAGTGTTTATTTAATCCAACGTAACTGCAGTGTAATGTTTTTCTTTTAACTTTCTAATGAACAAACTTTAATCTACTGTGGTTGAGGATCATTTGCACATAATCTCATAGAAACAGAAATTAGTAAAGTCTGTTTTCAATTAGCCAACAGAAATGGCAGAAGTGGCAGAAAAACATAACATCATCAAAATCGTTAGCGTACTTTTTAACAATCATTTCAATTCACTCAATTAATAACCTATTCAGACATGTTTTTTTATTTTATTTCTTTAACCTGATTTGGAATAATGTATCGCTGTTAATCCAATAATTCTGTTATTAGTAATATTATTTAACAGATCAAATTAAATGCATATAATATTTTACTCTGTCAATCCAATTGATTATACTGACCACTACTGTACAATTGTATTTGATTCCATCCGTAGTTTCACCACTTGTAGACTTCTGTGTCACCTGTGTGAATAAAAAAAAGTTAAAAAAAGTGGACATATTTAAGGAATTAGAAGGCTCTTTGCTGGGCAAACTAATTTTCAGCTCAAATCAATTTAGTTCCTACATACCTGATTATAATAGCATATAAAATCGATTATAGCATAAAAATTCCATACTTCATATGGTCTTAAAACCCTTTCAGCTTCACCATTGAAGGACGGCCTAAATTCAGCGAAACTGTACAGTTCCTAATGGAGAACCCAGCCATGAATTGTTCTTATCCAGTTATAATTTCAGAGAGCGGAAATGTGACAGCTAAATTGGAGTCCATTGTAAACAGAAATTGTTCTGCTGGCAAATATCATGTCATTTGAGGAATTAATTGTACGTCATTCACAGTCCATTGGCGGGTATCCACAGTCTAGTTATTGCTGGAGAATGGTTTTCAGTACTGGATGGGTGCTGTGAAACCTGCTGCCATTCTGTTTGCCACATTACACAATATGTGGGCTTGTTGAGTGGACTTGCTCAATAGGCTTTCGATGCAGGATAGAAAGTTATATCACATGGATTCCTCCACCACCATCCTCTTGTGACAAAATGATGTGCCATGTAATTTGTTCATATATTTACCTGAAAAACCTTGGGGCCAGGCCCAAGGTTCACACTGGTGATTAAAACCTGCCTGAAATGTTTGTTTTATTTCCTCAGTTTGGGCCTTGACTTTGGTTTTTCCAGCAGTACTCCTGCCTGTCTGAAATATAACATGCCTTGAGGATATGAACTGATGTCACACTGATTCCACCTGGAATAAGTTTACATTTTTAAAATAAGGACTTGCTAAGATGAGTGTTTCTTGCAATGTCCTTATAATGTTGAGCGTGTTGTTGGCAACTCCACAGTTAAGGACAAACTGAAATAGTGAATTTAAGAGGATCTGCAGTAATGTGTCTGGACCTTTAGAAAGTCCTCATTTGTGCTTTGAACCAGTTCTACAGACCTTTCCTTTGCAACATTAACAGTGATATTTTGTGTTGTGTGTGTGTGTGTGTGTGTGTGTGTGTGTGTGTGTGTGTGTGTGTGTGTGTGTGTGTGTGTGTGTGTGACATTCCTCTCATCAAAATCCATAATCTGATAGAACTACTAAAATATATTTTTCTGCAGTTCCTCAATAAACACAATGTGCCATAACATTCCATGCTCTCTACCATTGGGACTGTTAATGCTGTTTCTGTGTTCTGCACTTTCTTCAATTAGTCTGCCCTTAAAATTTGCCAGTGATACAATTTAGCTGGTAACTATATGAAAACCTTTTTATAACATACTTAATTTTTGGATATATGCTGCAATTTAAAGAAAATCTGTTTTGTTTATGATCTTTTTTCATTTACCAGGACTTTTAATTAAAAGGTAACAAAGATCATTTTGGGAATTAAGATTTTCAAACTGCTTTTAATATTGTCTTTTAAGAAAATTGTAGGTTATTGGAAGTTGTAACACTGCATAACACTTTTGATAAATTATACAAGGTAAACGCCTTAATATTAAGGAGTCAGGAGTCAATGCCCAGTTAAAGGAGTTACACAACTTTGTGCTGTTGTTAAATTGGAGGCAGGATCAAGTTCTGACGTCTTTCCATCAGGTCTACACATTTCCTCATGCTGCTTGAGTGACAGTTGATTCGGTGTGAGATGAGAACAAGATGGCTTTACCACTGCCTGGCTTTTTGAGCCATTACGTGATGAGTAGTAATGATGAGTTGTAATGATGTGTGATGTGCGTAGAATTTTGGCCAGTTGTGATGATGTCTAGAGTTTTGACGAGTACTGATAACGTCTGATGTGTACAGAGTTCTGAGAAGTTGCGATGATGTGTACAGAGTTTTGAGTTGTGATGATGTGTGAATGTTTGTAGAATTTTGACAAATTTGTCATCGTTGTGACGATGTGGTCATGAAGATGCAATGTGTTTTGACCAGTGAACAGGCAGGTAAATTTCATTCTCCACAGATGTTGTCTGCAGTGAACTAACATTTAGCACCGTGACAGATAGCAATTGTGGGGAATTTAATTCTTCTTTTTTTTCCAGCAAGGTGGTGAAGAGTCGAAAATAAAGTGCAATGCAAGTTTTATTTATTTATTATCGCTTTGTTTTGCTTGCAGCGTCTTGCTGTTCAAGGTGTCAGCTCTCGTTTTGCTTTAGCACCTTCGCCTTTTTTAATCGCTTCTAGGCCGTCATCGCTGTCTGTCCTGAGACACGCCGCAGACAAAACTCAGGTGTTCTGTACCTCTGCAACCACTCTCTGCTGTTGTCGTTTCTTAGGAACAGCTTTAATGAAGAAACAGACCTTCTTCTAACAATCTTGCTGAAGGGGACACGGAGCCCTCCAGAACAAGCATGGGGTCACCATGGAAACCACTTCTGCTCCTGTCAGTCGTCAGTGCCCTTTCAGGTAGGAAACATTGTTGGAGAATGGAGATATGCGGGTGGGGATTAACTTCAGGTATTATAATGTCATTTTCAAGAGGCTGACTAGCAAGACTGCATTGATAAAGCTCGACGCTATAAAGACCTTCTTTTCTTTTCTTTGCTGAACAAAAAACCCGGGCCGTGGTGCTTTTTAAAATTTCGATTTTCAACTGTAATGTGCATTTCATATCAGAAGAGTGATATGTGAATATTGAACTACATCAAATTTCAGTGTTGGCCCACAAACAATGTTTTGATAAATGCAAAAATAATAATTATATTTCCGTTTACTTGTGCCATGTTTAGATCTCAGTTTAATTAAATTGTAAATGTATGTGTCGTATATATTTTCCATTGCATTCTACTTTTATATGTAAAGCGTGAATATTAGCTAATTTAAGAGGTCACATTGTTTTTTGCTTTATTTTACACCCAGACCTCAAATAGCAGAACTCATGTAGACAGTAGTTGTATACAAGCCACCAGTTGTTGTTTTACAACTTGCTATTTTGTAATTAAAAATAATTAATACATTTTAAAAAAGGTGACCCAATTATAGCATGTCCGATTTATTCAATTCAATTAAAAAAATTACGGCTGCAAGTGACCAAAATTTGCAAGTGACCAAAAATAAAGAAAAACCCAACATTTCGGCTTGTGTCCTTCTCACGGGAGAAGATTCAGAGGAAATACGTTTCATCTCTGCCAATCCTTGGTCTTATTCGGCAAACTGTGAAGAAGAGTTTTATTGTAAGTTTATTAGAGTGGATCGGGATCGGTTGGGGGCCGGGCCAGGACGCGAATACAAGTGTTTCGGATTGTACAGGTGGAGGCCCCTGATCAGATTGGCAAATTGGTTCTGCCAGGTGGCGCCATCACTGGCCGAAGGTATTGCACTTGAGTAGGGCTCCTGAGGGCGGCTTTTGTTCATACAGGCTAAACAGCTGGAACTGTGGAACTGTCATTAAAACAAATACAGCCATTGAAAAATACATTATTCATAAAATTGACATTTTGCATAGAATTATCATATTGAAACCTTTAACCTTTTGTTCTTTGTAAAAAAAACGTGGTTCTCTGAGTAATGACAGGCGCAGATATTATTTATTGCTCAAAAGACGCGGTTATATAAAGCAATTAAAGCAATTAAATTGCTTTTTAAATTTAGATTTGAACCAAATCAAAACTTTGGCAACCTGCTAATCGCACCTTTCCTAGCTTTTTCTTTTTATGAGCAGAAGAAGATACAAATAAAAGGAAACTGTATTCATTTCCATTACCGTAATTAATTTACTTGATTAATTACTGTTTTATTAAATGCGATTAGCAGGTTGTCAAAGTTCTGATCTGGTCCCAGCCTTAGTCCATTTATACGTGGAGTTTTACTGAAGCAATTGAGGGAAGTTGCCCTTCTCTGGGGTACAACATGGCTGTTACTACTTACCAAATGCTCGCAAGGCCCATATCTTGTGCACCATGCCACACTGAGACACTGACACTGAGACCCAGTAAATGCTCCAGCCCAAAATGACAGACCGCGATTTCCATCGAAGAACTGAATAAAGAATGTTTATAAACTGGTATGTTGCGTACTCATTTCCCTTTCACGAGTGGCACCAGCTGCTCTGAGGTAACAATTGAGGATGTTCTCGGGGGGGGGGCATATTGATCCCGCCTGGTTGTAAGATACCGTTCGAAAGGCAGATAACACTTGAAGTGACCCCTTTCATTCCCCTTTGCCCAAATTATCAGTGTGTGTTTCTTTCCCTCTTTCCTTTTTCTGCTCCGTAATTCTTATCTTCCAATCAAGCAGCGTTCACAAGGTCTTGACACACTGGCACAAGCGGCTGCCGGGAGACTAGTAAGCAATTTATTCTTCTTTAGGTGAAGCATTTGGTCTTCCCCACCATTAAACCTGCGCCGAGCATTCAAATCACTCTCTTTCCTTATGGCTGCGACCAAGCCAAATCCTAGAGCAGACTGAACAGGTGGATTACATGCTGTGGTAAATTAAAGGCAAATGAGGGAAGCTGGCACCTCTAACCAGAATCGGTAACTGCAACGTGAGACTAAATCAGGATTAAAAACTGTAGAGCACATTTCTAACGTAATTACTGAATATATGATTATGACTTTTAGTGAGAAAATTAAATGGAACATTTAAAAGGATTTTTATAAATGATGATGAACCTCTAGTTGGTCTCATTTGTAATGAAAATAAAACAAATTGCTTAAATAGAATAATTTCCAGTCGGATTTCTCCCAGTGTCTCAGTTCATTACAGCGAAAACATGAGGAGGATTAAAAGTTATCCCAGGTAAGTTATCCTTCTAATTTAGATATTTGAGAGAGTTCGCAAGAATGAATATGCAAATTTGGCCATTCCATATTTGAGTCTGCAAGACAGTGGAAGGTCGTAATGCAAATAAATTACTTTTAAACATTTAATGTTAATGTGACTTACAAAGGCTGAAAACTGAAACTGTGGTAATTGTGCGTGCTATTTAATACCTGGGTGGAGCACGTGTTAATCTCAACAGCAACAAACTCAATGTCACGGAAGCTGTCATTACAGCAAGAAGGAGGCGTTGGCATATACAGACAGTAAGAGGGTGTTTTACACACGTAAGCCATTGTGTATTCCAAATGTCCAATGTAAAGATCCTTCTAACCAATGGCATCCATCTATTCAGTTTTTCAACTTCTGCGTATTCAGAAGAGGCCGAATCCTCGAATGTTTTTTATATATATATATATATATATGTGTGTGTGTGAGTATGTATGTTTGTCTGTACGTTAAAGCCTGTAATGCCAGTTGGCTCTCTAGGTAATGACAGCGATTAATAATAAACTTTTCTTTGCATAGCACCGTTCATATTTTAATATGTAATGATATGGTAAAAAGACAGTAGACATGGAATCATTAAAATAATAACAGCAAGTACAAAATAATAATAAATAAATAAAATATAAAAAAACAAATAATCAATAAGATGAAAGTGAAATGGCAGAACAAAGGATTAGTAGGGATAAACAGAGATCCAAGATGTCTGTAAGTTATTGGTCTCTCTGTAGTTTAGGTCTAGGTACTAAAACCTATTTTTTTGTTATTTTAATTGGAAAAAATAATCTTGTTTAATATCTGTTGGACAGTTTTCGGGAAACTGAGTGAACAAGCTAGCTACGGGCTGTGATGACAAGAATACTAATAGTACCTTGAGCTAGAGACTTTGATATTTAGCTCAACAAGCTAATGGCTTGGGATGACCTGAGTTTGAAAAACGCACACAGCTATTGAGGGGCCTAGTTGAGCTCAATAGCTGTAAAGTTATCGACAGCCAGCATATTTGTTATGCACATCCCTTGTACTGAACAAGCTGGTGCCAGGTTGGTCATCCAAAAGGGCTGAAATCACGTTACATCTGTGATTGGCACTTTGCTCTGCCCGTCATCACATGGCACTGGTTCACATTGTTAAAGGAGTTACTTTCATCACACACTTAATATCGCCACACGTGACAATAAGCCAATATTTCATTCCATATACTTTCAGCCGACAATCTTAACCATGTTTTATTTTCTTGTCTTGACTCCTATTACAAAGTCCATGGGAGTTTTTTTTTTCTCTTAAATTAGTGTTTGGGCGAAAAGCTAGCGCTCCACTTAGCCGGCAAGATTGTCTGTCACTCCTCATCTCATAGGGCCATCTATTAATTTTGGATCCACTCTGGAAAGTAAATTCAGTTTGCGAGGAACTGAAACAAATACACCTAGAGGTCCTTTGGCAATTGAAGGCGTAACCGCGATGCCCTTGGTCTCCAGCGACCGATCATCCATGCTCCAAAAATAAAGACGGGCAGGACGTTTTAATGGAATAATCAATTGTGCGTATCAGGAGCACTTTAATTGAACGATAGTCTTTGTAGCCCGACAGTTTTGATAATTGTTGTAAATTTTCACGGCTGTTTGATACAGCAATGCATACCAAATTTTGTAGTTGGTTTGAGGAAAAGTTGACTTTATAGGTTTTAAGTTAACTCAACTTCTTTCTGAAGTTGGGTAGGATGAATTCACTGCATATATGTTTTGCGAACCTAAAAATCTGAAACAGTCGTGCTAAAGACCAGGCCCACAAGCCATATGGATAGCCAATACATTTCTGTAAGTATATTTGATTAGCATTGAATATGGATCTACGTAACATATTTAGTCTAAATCTGAATGTTGCCATGAGAACGCTGCATGTTTCTGGCTTTCATTGACAGATAACCTAGCCACGGATGCTCCTGCTTACCCGCAGTAATAAATCTGCATCAGATTTTCCCTTTCATTAATCATTAGACTGGGAGTCTCAGCAGAGGCGGCAGAACCGTGGAATCTGCAGAGCGCAGTTACCCACGTTCGTCCTCGAGGACAGCTCTTTGTTACTTTGAATCAATGAGCTTCAAGATATTTTTAAAGCCATTACTTCAGCTTTGGAAGGACAGAGACTACTCCTACGGCAGCGCTTTTTCATTTAGTTAAAATTTCCCAAAAATATCTTCGGTGAATCTTCGGTGCTGGAACTAGAGAGTTCCTGATGACAAACTGTGGCCTTAGTCTGGTCATTCATTTATGCTATGTCTTTAAAAGATAAAAATGGACTCTCTTCACTGCTGATTTGTAGAGAACACTGATTGGTGAATGGCCTTTAACAGAAAATTGCACTCAGAAGGGATTAGGCATTTCTGTTGAACGTTTTGCTTTAACGTGTTTTAAGTGACAGTTCGAATGCGTTGTAATGATGTAAATGTATGGTAGCCTTCGTTCGTTCATCCATTAATTCATAACTTCTTGTCCTGGTGGGCAACGAGCATGTATGGTAGTAATTATTGCTAATATGTCTGTTGTATTTCAGTCTGTGTTCATATAGCTGCCTTTAATGAGTTAGTTCATTAAGCATAAGGAAAGATATGTATTTTATTTAAAGTCAATAACCATAGTGCACTGACTGCGATGTTTCCTGTGTCTGGAGACCGTAATTGAGTCTGCTGAGTTGATGGAATGGAACAACAGGAACGTGACAAAGCCTTACTCTCAGCAGTATTGAATGAATATTCAGATTCAGATGAACTAGGATTTTAAGACAATTGTGATATGTCACACACACATATCAGCCAGTGTCAACACTTAAATACCAATATGGCTATGAAAGTATGTGTATTTTTTACATGCGGGTGTGCAGCTCTCCTAATAACTGAGTTTAAAGTTTAAAATATACAGTAGGCCTCTGTATAAAGTAATTTGTTGAGGTTTTTTTTTTTTTCTTTCGGGGGAAATATTTTTCATAATAATTGTGATAGATTATCTGGACATAAATTTTTCATTAATAACTTCGGTTAACACATTACTTTTTTATTACATGTTGCTTTAACTGTGATACTAATGGGGAATGGCTAAGATGAATGATCAGGTTATAAAACAAATTTGCGCTACAGAAGCATGATTTTGAGGTACTGGCATATTCATTAAAATAAAATGCTTTGAAGGATTGTTACACGTGTAGCAACAGTGCACATGAGAGCTTTGGCCTCAAGTCTGCTGACAGAGTTTCAAAGGACAGAAACTGACTGACAGGTCTGCAGACACGGTTCAAGTTAGAGCCTAAGCACCACTCAGATAGCTCAGTAATCTCGTTACCAACAGTTTTAGTTTGAGCAGACAAGTGTAGCTTTAAGCCTAATATAGTTCAGAAGTAATGAACTAGGTAAGGCACCATAAAGGTAAAGGTTATACTTGAGCAAAGCTTTTTTCAGTTTTCATAAGGAAATGAAAACAAGAGCCCCTTGTTAATTGTGATTGGAACATTTTTTGTTTGTTTGTTTGTTTGTTTGTTTTGTTTTGTCTTAAAAATGTGTTTTCATGTGATTATTTTGACCCTGGCATAGCGATCTTGATTCTGACAAATTTGTTTTCATTACTCTGGCTTCTCAGGTATAAAGCCCCTTTCCACCTGTTTTCACACAAATAGAAGAATGTAAAGGTGACCTAGAATATGCTAATGAGCTTTACCATCATCCACGAGCTGTCTCTCGCAGAAAAATGTTCTGAGTTATGTCATTGCAATTATAGGATTATTTAAAACAGCCCGTGTGGCATAAATCCTGCTCATGGAAATTTTTTTATTTATAATAATTATTTATATTTATTTTTTATTTTATTTTTCCCTGTGTAACTTTGGCTTTGGCCTGGACTTTAGCTCTGGCTTGGGCCTGGACTTGTACAAATTGAGTGAGAAGTCTCCTTGGAGATTTTGCAGTGATGGATAATAATAGTTATTAATAACAATTAATTAATTAATTATTAATAATAATATTAATTGAGTTATTAATAACTTAATAACTATTAATTACTGTTGCTTCTCTTTGCACATTATGCTCTACAAGTTCAAGCTATAGTGCACTGCCCATAACTTTTGAATTATCCAAAGCAGAACAAGGATATATTTTTCTCTTTTCAATATGACTGAAATGCTGAAATGACCAGTTAGCAGGCTGTTCGTTTGTTCTTTAAAGCAACAAAGGATTAGGAACACTTGCACCAGGTAAAAGCTACAAAAACAATGTGGTCCCAACGCATACATACAGGGCAAAGAGGCCACAGGAAAGACAAGCTGTGCAATCCAATTGTAACTAATGTTTTTTTACCCAAGGCCAACAGTTTGCCGTTAAAGATTTATGTTTACTTTATCCAGATATTGTGATGAATTAAAAAGAAACCTGATGCATTTACTCTTAAGGTATTATCCATAAACTATTCAAATTTAATTACATATGCACTGTGCTTGGCAAGAACAACACAGAACTAGCAATATACACCGATCAGCCATAACATTATGACCACTGACAGGTGAAGTGAAGTAACACTGATAATCTCGTTATCATGGCACCTGTCAGTTGGTGTTATATATTAGGCAGCAAGTGAACATTTTGTCCTC
>JAOYSI010006506.1:0-12790 GCA_025775065.1 Hiodon alosoides | reverse complement strand
AACCACCATCATCATCAACACTGCCACAATCACCCTCACCCTCATCTTCAACACCACCACGATCATCCTCACCCTCATCATCAACACCACCACCACCATCCTCACCCTCATCATCAACACCGCCACCACCATCCTCGCCCTCATCATCAAAACCCTCATAATTAACACCGTCATAATCATCCTCAACCCTCACCATCAACACCGTCACAATCATCCTCAACCTCATTATCAACACTGCCACAATCATCCTCACCTTCATCATCAACACTACCAGTATCCTCCCTCTCATCACAATAAACCACTGAACTACCGAAGTCATTAGTCACCCTTTAAAAAAACCTCAGATCAAGCATAACCTAATTATGCTGTAATATGTATAGTATTGTTAAGGTTGTAGCATTCAGCTTATTTCTTGAAGTAATGGATTTCCCCCTCTAGGGCATTGTGCTATATAAGGAGCGGGGAACTCCAGTACTTGAACGCAGCTAGAATTTCTTTTCTTTTTTTTAACTTTGCCTGTTTAATTGAAATAATTATTGGGATAATAATAACCCATTAGTAAATGAAATGTAACCCTAAAACTTGGACTGCGTTCCCCTGAGGGCCAAGGCTAACCACCATTTACTCAAACCCAAGGGTGCTTGTCATCAGATCAGTTCAGATCAGTCATCAGATCTCCCCGGCTGTGTTCTCACCCTGCTGGGGTCCGCCCCCCCCGGCTGTGTTCTAGCGCTGCGGAGACCTGACAGCCTGTCGCGTTGCCCAGGGGACACCCACCATGGCGTGACAGGCCTCGCAGCTTCCCACTCACAGTCATCAGCAATGAACAGCAATAATCCTGGGCTCCTGCGCCTCCGCCAGGGAGAATCTGATCCGCCTGCGGCTGCACAGCAGAGGACCACCGCCTCATCTACTCTGGGAGTGTGTGGAGATAACCCATAATGCCAGCTCTACAGAGGAGCCTGTTTGGCCCCCGCTCCATTCCTCCACACTTTCCTCGCATCACGTCACGTCTGGCTGTCCGTACAATGGCTGCCCCACTGTTGGTTAACCGCGCGCACACTGCTGCGGGCGGCACTCGCGTGCACACAGACGCATTTAACCTGACGAGAGAAGCATCAGTTTGTTTGATTGTGCGCATAGCAGTTGCCACGGACGATGGGGAGCAGAGCTTACACAGGTCCACTGTGGAGAAGGATGCTAACCATCAGAATGTTTACTTATTCTGATTCTTAGGCTTAGAGTATGACGGGTAAATTTTGTGATATTTAAGCATGTTTATTGATAGGTTATCTCTTTGCAGCATTAGTCTTATACCTGCTCTCAGCCATTGTCAATAGAGCAAGATAGCTCAGTTTTGTATTGCACTTGATAACTTAAACTACAAGCACTTTTGTACGTCGCTCTGGATAAGAGCGTCTGCTTAATGCCAAAAATTTAAAACATAACCACTGACGACAAGAGTTTTATTAAGTCTATAGTGCTACGGCTTATGTCATCTCGTGTGGCAAAACTGTCCCATGTACTGGGGGGAACGTGTACATGAAAGAGAGTGAGTGCCTGTGTGTGCACGTGGCTCACCAGACACCATCGCAGCTGACTGCAGACACACGGGTCCCTTTAAAAGTTAATAACTATGTTGCGATGCACGCTGTTGAGAAGAACGACAGCTTTCTGGCGAGTCGTGAAGAACAGGCAAATGCAATGTTTCTGTCGAACTTCAGACTCCATCAGCCTCTAATAGATTTACGTCAGAAGGTGGTCTTTTCCGGGATTACTTTTACAAATCAAGGCAAAAAAGTGAGATCAATTTCCTCTTGGGCCTGAATTCAATAACCTCTAAAAAGGCGCCCTTCTTGCTTGAAGGTCTGATTTGCATAAATGTAGAGGGCTCTATTTACTTTCTTGATGAAGCGTTTGGTGAGATATCTCGATCAATATTTTATGGGTTGTATCAAATATCACAGCATCAGAGACTACTTTGGCAGTTTATCTGACATATGTTCAGAGCTGTAGGTTTCTGTAAATAAATAAAAATACAAAACATCTATACACTGATGAGAAAACTAATTCTAAAGAGAGTTCCCTGCATTTCATCACTGAATCACAAGACCCCGCTCTGACTTTTCATCACTGTATCTCCTTAAACACAACAAAGATTTGAAGCGTGAAACTCAAGAGTCCTTCCCAATGCTAGGGTCGGGCTTTGACTGGTGGAGTTCTGGGTTCTTCCCCTCAGCGGGTAGTGAGATCAGGACTGTGGGAATTAAGAGTTAGAATTATACAACCCTGCAGCTTTTTTCCACACTCACAGACATCGGAGGGAATCAGCCCCCAGCCGTCCAGCTCTCGGGCAGCATCGCCCCTTTTTCAACACATGTCCTGGAGTGCCCCCTCAGCGGCCTTGCCTAGAGCGACCCTCTGAACCCCCCCAGCATCTCTAACTGAGAATTGGATATCGACCACTGAAGACGTCCCCACCCCACCCCAGGCCAACCCCCACCTGCAGCCAGGAAGGTCCAGCCCTCCTGAGGGACGAACATGGTGCGAGGGTGGACAGTCACCGTCTCCACAGCTTTCCCTGGGAAAACAAAAGTGAAAGGGGAACCCTGGACATCCAGCAAAAATAAGTGTATGCCCTCTGTGCAGTAACATAAGATTTTTTTTGTCTGTGTTCTGAAACCTATGAAAGAGATCCTATGGTGGATCCAGAGTGGCCCATTTCCCCTCCCCACTCTCCCTTCGATTCCAAATGAGTGTTGGCTAAAGCCATCTCACCTTGGATGCTCTGATGCTGAGTGATCTGAACAGGCTGCCTGGGCAGAGCTTGGAAATTCTGCAGAGACAAATAAAACTGCCTGTTACACACTGAATGTAAGGCCGGGGCTTAGATACTGCCTGTTACACAATGAATGTAAGGCCGGGGCTTAGATACTGCCTGTTACACAATGAATGTTAGGCCGGGGCTTAGATACTGCCTGTTACACACTGAATGTTAGGCCGGGGCTTAGATACTGCCTGTTACACAATGAATGTTAGGCCGGGGCTTAGATACTGCCTGTTACACACTGAATGTAAGGCCGGGGCTTAGATACTGCCAGGTACACACTGAATGTTAGGCCAGGGTTGAGACACTGCCTGTTACACACTGAATGTTAGGCCGGGCTTAGATACTGCCAGTTAGAAACTGAATGTTAGGCTGGGGCATAGACACCCCTGGTACTGACACTTTCACGTGTCTATGTAAAAGGCGGGCATCACTTGCTGCACGAGAACACAAAGTGCACATCATAGGCAGAACACTTTATTCAGACTGCTCACCTGCAGCAGCAGCAGAAGTTAGCGTCTAGCAGTAGCATTTAAAGAACAACGAGAAAGTGAAGCTTCGGCACCTGTCACCAGCTGGCTAATTTATGGGCAAGGAAAGAACGCGGAAGACAAGTTTTCACATCTTGAAAGCCGCCACGCCACAACTGTTGAAACATCTGGGGAGGCTGGGATTTGCCGCTGTACACTTCCCCAGCGGGGGCAGCGGCCACTTTCTGCGTTTTCATCTGGCACCGGGGTGCAGAGTGAGCGGATTAGCAGGAGAGAACGGAACAGCAGTCTAGGGCGAGCGTGAGACTTCAGGAAGGGGACTTCCCAGATCAAAGCAAAACTTGGCTTCAGCTTGGAAGACAGCAGCGGCATACAGAGAAAACACAGCTTCAAGGCCAGCCTTTCTCTCTCTTTCTCCCTCGCACAAACGCACTCAGATGAGCCAACAGGGGTACAGCAATGGAACCCTAGTTCAGGTCTACGTCGAGGCCAGTGGGGGAGGTCTGGGAGAGAACAACAGGTGTCAAAGAGGTGACGCCACCCGCTGCCCCAAAGTTAATAAACATGCAGTCAGAGGTGCGGCCCTCTTCGTCTAAGATCACGATGCAGACCGCCCAAGCTGATCATTTTTTTAATCCCCTGTCATTCAACAGGCTTTTCTTTTATTGACTTCCGTGGAAAATCTCCCTGGCATTCAGAGGACACGGAGCCCCAGGCAGAGGAAGCCATTATTACCACACGCGAACACCAGGCAGGATGGGAGGTGGTGCCGCACCTCCACTTTAACCACAACCAGCAGCAGCGCACTCCGACATGCACGGTGTCCAGGACAACAGACACTCTCCTAACGCTTAAGAAACGTTTTTTTGAGTGGAGGTAGCAACTGGCTTGCAGAATAGCAGTAATGCAGCAATAAAGAAGATTGTGCAGATAGGTTGTGGTTTGGCACTGCACATGTTTGGGTGGATAAAATGCAGAACACCCAATTATTTGGGTTACATTTTATATTTTGGTCATCTAGCAGACACTTTTTAGCTCTGGTCCGGGGAAAATATGCCATAGTTTAGCGGTTAACGTGCAATAACAGACACTGAGCTACCACGCCCTATAGAGCAAAGACAAGTGCTACTAAGGAGATCAAATACAAGCAGGCAATATAATCAAGATCAAATTCAGGGATTAGTAGCCAGGTCCTGGGAGGAGAATCAGGTCTGTGTGGCGATGTGCGTTTTCCGTTTCCTCTAATCAGGCAGTAGATGCTTCTGACGGTCTGACCATCTCGGGCAGAGCGCTGCACCATTTGGGCGCGAGTGATGAAAAGTGGAGGGTTCGTAGTGGCTCTAAGTACTCCTGACTGAGAGGAGATGTTTCTGCATTGAGGCAGCGGTGATGACGGGACACACCCCCACCGTCAGCGATGATTCGAGTTTTCACAGGACGAGATGCTGGAGCCTTACTTTGAGTAACACTTTGAGTCAAGACTGGTAAAAAAACAGAGAGGGGTTGGGAAGAAAAAGCAACCCGGCATCGATTCGCCAGATTTAAGACTCAGCATCTTTTTTTACACTTAATCCACATCGATGTGTCAGAGCGGCGTGTTCCTGCTTTTACTCCCTCTTCAACGTCCCATAGCGTTGACCGGGGCGGATATTTTTAGCCTCTCACCCTTGATCTTGCTCTCCAGCCTGACTTGAGGCAGACCTCAGATCGATGTCGGAACGAGGGGCTCCGAATTGGCCAATGACGGCATGCCGCGTGCCTGTTCGTCACTGGCCACACCCCCCCACATCAAAAGGAAGTGATGGTCATGTTGTGAAACCCTGGCGTGGAGGCGGAGCACTTGGGCCCAGCTTGTGCGAGGAAGGCGAGCAGGATGACAAAGACTTTTTATTAGGCCACAATGGCATTTATTTCTCTCTGCCTCCGCAGCTGAAAAAACAGGAATATCTGCACGTGACGTGATCAATTATTCATGTGGTTTAGCAGGGCGATACTGGGGAGATGACAGGGACCGTCTTCACACATGTACAGGTTCCTACAAAATGTTGCGCATGTGTTGGATGTAGGAGTGGCAAGTGTCAGATCCACACAATATCACAAGTGTCAGATCCACACAATGTCACAAGTGTCAGATCCACACAATATCACAAGTGTCAGATCCACACAATATCACAAGTGTCAGATCCACACAATGTCACAAGTGTCAGATTCACACAATATCACAAGTGTCAGATCCACAATGTCACAAGTGTCAGATCCACAATTTCACAAGTGTCAGATCCACACAATTTCACAAGTGTCAGATCCACACAATATCACAAGTGTCAGATCCACAATGTCACAAGTGTCAGATCCACACAATATCACAAGTGTCAGATCCACAATGTCACAAGTGTCAGATCCACAATGTCACAAGTGTCAGATCCACACGATATCAAAAGTGCCAGATCCACACAATATCACAAGTGTCAAATCCACCCAATATCCGCAAAAACTGATGGGGTGGAGATAAAGCAGCAGACGTGTCTCACAGCTGAAGTCCAGGTTTACGCAGTCGCCCCCTCTGCAGAAGCCTTTGAGTTTTCTCTGCTGTGCGGTGATTCATTGTGTCAGATCTGCCTGGTCAGCGCTCCCATCATGCATTCTGCCCCTCTCGGGGGCATCTGCGCTCGCGCTAAAAGCTTTCCCGACACCAAAGAGTAATGTGATCAATCTGCACCTTCCTGAACCACATCTCCTGAGCATAACCCCCCCCCCCCAATAAAAAACACACACACACACACTCTCTCTCTCTCTCTCTCTCTCTCTCTCACACACACACCGGAAGTCTTTTAATCGATCTGTAGCTGTGCTACCCAATCATGCACGCCCCCCTCGGCCATAGGGCGCTCAGGGAGTGCTGCCAGGCTGACAGAAGGCCGAGCGCCACCCCTGCAGGCCTCTCTCCCGCCCCACTCCCCCTCAGCATATGCTGTATGCTGGTTCAGAGGCCTGCGCCAGGGCCTGGTACCACTCCCCTCGGGCTGCGGCTGACTGAGTCACAGAGCTGTGAGCTAGGACCATCCCATCCACCTGTCACACACACTGATACATACACGCATAGATACCCTGAGTCAGCACACTCGCACACACACAAACATATATAGAGTCAGCAGCACCGATCTGTAACCACTCCAACCACCTCGGCCACACAGAACAAGCATGCACACACAAATATCCAACATCACACAAACACACAAACCTACACACATGGTAGACACTCTCTCCATTCCACCCCTACTTTCTTTGGATATACATCTTTATTTAGGTGCGGCTATGTGTGTGAGAGAGAGATTCATGCACCATATGGTTCTGGTAACACAAGATTAGGCCAATCAAGGCCTAATCAAGTATGTGTGTGACTGAGTATGACTGTGAGAAAGACGCAAAACTGTGAGTGTATGTATTAGCGTGAGGCAGTCTGTACAGACTTCTGTACGACAGAGAGAGAGCCTGTGGGAGAGAGTGAGGAAGCAGGCGAGAGAGAGAGAGAACCTGTGGGGGAGAGAGAGAGATAGATAGAACCCGTGGGGGAGAGAGAGAGGGAGAGAAAGAGAACCCGTGGGGGAGAGAGAGAGGGGGAGAGAAAGAGAACCTGTGGGAGAGAGAGAGAGATAGATAGAACCTGTGGGGGAGAGAGAGATATAAAGAGAAAGAGAACCTGTGGGAGAGAGAGAGAAAGAGAGAGATAGATAGAACCTGTGGGAGAGAGAGAGACAGAGAGATAAAGAGAAAGAGAACCTGTGGGAGAGAGGGAGAGAGATAGATAGAACCTGTGGGAGAGAGAAGATTAACAATGTTTGGTGAGGAGTGTGAGATTGCCGTAATCACTCTGGTGTTAAACAATGACTGTGACAAAGGGAAACTGGAGCAGAAGAGGTAGGCAGTGGGGTCTCTTCATCCAACGCCCTGGCTCCCTCTCCTTCTCTCCACCTGCGGTCCAGAAGCGCATGACCCACGCAGTGACCCTGGACCAGGGCCCGTACCCAGCAGGTGAAAAGGAACGGCTCGGCCAGCGGTTTACACGCCTTCCACCCGGCCGTGTTTATAGATAACGTGGACATACCCAAACACAGCAACAGGAGCCCAAAACTGGAGCGTGTGTGGGCTGCGAGTCTTACCTCAGCCCTTCTGTTTTTTTAGCTCTGGTCGGGCAGATGATTAAATTAATTATACAAACTCAAAGAGGATGAGCAAGTGGTGGGAGGACCTAAGTGTGCCGCACCTAGGGGCAAAAAAAAAAAACAGGGTGGTTACTGCACGTGTGCGTGCTCGTGTGCGTGTGTGCGCTCGTGAAGCCCACTGCAGGACGAGGAACTGGTGTGTGTGTGTGTGTGTGTGTGTGTGTGTGTGTGTGTGAGAGACACCGAAGGACACACACAACTGGCTCAACACTAACAGCGGAAAGACCACATCGTTGAGGATGACAACAACATCATCCGCGAGTGCAGAAGACGGATGGGGCAGACAGGGGAAATAAGACAGGAGCCCCTGGCTCAGCATCCTGCCACAGCCTGCTGACAGGTGCGACACACACGGAGCCGGGGGGGTCGATGAAAACCCGCCTGTAATCAAAGGAGGCGAGAGCCTGTCCTGAACTGACGCAGCGAGGGGGAGGATGCAGGGGGCCTGCCTGGAGACAAAATGACTCAACCCTACCCTTCAGGGGGCAAGGAGGAAGCGTTTCCGGGCACGGGTTCCCTTTTCCCTTTAAACAGTATGCTACAGGCGCAGCAGGTGACATGGCAGTTTAGGCCTTTAGGCAACCAAAAGGTTTCAGGTTTCAAATCCCAAGGGGAGAATTTCTTTGTACCATAGAGCAGAATCGCTTCTGCCTACATCCAGAAGTGTCAAAGCAGCTAACTAACATTACATTTGTTTTTCGCTGCCAGTCTCTGACAGAGGCAGGAAAGCGGTGTGCCGGGGAGTGTTCAGCTACCACACCACTACTGCAACGAGGCCACCGGAGCGATTCTGTGGGGCCAGTTGTCCCCTATCTCCGGCCTCAGCAGTAATTCTCTCCCATAACTGTGCTTCCACTCCACATCCTGTGTCGGGTTACACCTACGGACAGCGACGCATGCTCACAGCACTGCCTCGGAGCTCCAGCAACACACACTCAGCCCTGCTCCACCTCTCCCTTCTTTACGCTTATTGCGCTGCCACCTGCTGGCAAGAGTTTGTCAATGCACCATGACAAAATCTGAGCCCAGCACATAAGATTTCTAAAACTATCTACAGTAAATGCGCCGGGCTTGTCACAACAATGAGGTCAGTTGAGTTTTATAGGTAAAAGTAAAGCACTTTACTTTTCGGCAACACGCAATAGATGATGAGGATCAAATACCCGGATGGTTGGTACAAAGGGAAATGACGACTTATCTCTGACGATTGTTGGGCTCCCGGCATCAGACGTATAAACGGACAAATTCCAGACGTAGAAGAGCCCAACCGAAGGGACAACAGGGTTGTATCAGCACTCCCAATCCTTGGACAACAATCACTAGACTGCTTAAATAAAAATAAATTTAAAAAATAAAATAAAAATGTAAAGATTCCTGCTGCATGAACTTGTATTATGTCACCGAACAGATAACACGGCAGTTTATCGAGAAGGCCGGGCCCTAGGCCCGTTCATATTCAGTGGAGCCGCTCTCCAAACCGCCCTGTGTGGCGCCATCATTATCTATTATTCATCCATAGATTGTGCTGACACCGGCAGACTCACCAAAACCTCATTTATTGACACAGTTAATGCACATTTCTTGGAAACGTCTAGCTTAAGCGCCTTTCTCTCTGGTGCAGGAGGAGAGTTTTAGCAGGGAGCAGGACCCTGCTTGGAGTTGGTCCCCCTGTTGCTGCTATAACAGCCTCCACTCTTCTGGGAAGGCTTTCCATTGGATGGGGACTTGGTTCCATTCAGCCACAAGAGCGTTGGTCAGGTCGGGCACTGAAGTTGGGCGATTAGGCCTGCCTCGCAGTCGGCGTTCAAATTCACCCCAAAGGTGTTCAGTGGTGTTGAGGTCAGGGCTCTGTGCGGGCCAGCCCAGCGAGTTCTTCCACACTGACCCTGACAAGTCGTCTCTGCACAGAGCTTTGTGCACGGGGCAGCCATTGTCCAACGCTTGACACTGTGTATGGCGATCTTAGGTCTGTGTGCGGCTGATCGGCTGAGGAAACCCGGCTCAGGAAGCTCCCGACGAGCAGTTCTTGTGCCAACGCGCATCGGGCGGCACAGTTCTCGTGCCAACGCGCATCGGGCGACACAGTTCTTGTGCCAACGCGCATCGGGCGGCACTGTTCTCGTGCCAACGCGCATCGGGCGACACAGTTCTCGTGCCAACGCGCATCGGGCGGCACAGTTCTCGTGCCAACGCGCATCGGGCGGCACAGTTCTCGTGCCAACGCGCATCGGGCGACACAGTTCTCGTGCCAACGCGCATCGGGCGACACAGTTCTTGTGCCAACGCACATCGGGGAACACAGTTCTTGTGCCAACGCGCATCGGGCGACAGTTCTTGTGCCAACGCGCATCGGGAGGAAGTTCGAATGGAGGTGGTGAATTCTGCAGCCGAGGACAGACTATTTTAATGCGCTTCAGCACTTGGTCCGTTCTGTGAGCAGCTGAACTGCTCCTACACGTTCCCCCTTCACAGTTACAACACTTAGAGTTGACTGAGTTAGTTCTATGATGCTCTAAGGAGGCATCCTATGAGGGTTCCACGTTGAGTCATATACGTTTGGCATCCTGTCTGATACATTTTTTTACCATGGGGAATAATGTATAATAATCTATCCTATATAATGGATATCCATCCATATATATGTGTGTGTAATTTCACTTTTAGAATATACAATTTAGAATTCTACCTCTTCCCAAAATGTTTTTATAAAGCCAGAGTTTTTAAGTTTAGTAATTATTAATAGCAGCTTTTGGAATTCTTTACAGAATTCATTAGTAAAACGGTCACTCCCTCGAGACTTGCTGTTTTTAAAATATGAATGAGTCGGCCTTAAGTGCCTTTTCGGTTGCATGGAAGACATGGAAGACGTGGCATAGGCCCAGCACCAAATGAAGATTTACCCCCCAACACCTCACAGCCTTCTCGGGGAGAGGAGACGGGCTCTCCAGGCAGGCGGTTGGCGTGTGGAGGCACTGGTGTGACTGCGCTCTGCGAGGGAGCCAGTCAGGCGTACTTTCTGGAGCGAGCCCAGACTATTATCGCACGCAGCACGATAGGCCCGCCAGCACACAGGGGGAGATGTTTATTAGCGCTCGCCACAGGGGTTGCGTGAGGAAGAAGGGGTGGGGGGGGAGGCAGTGGTCTGGCCCAAATGTATGGCACAAACCAGCAGCAGTTCATGTGGAAGTAGTCCAAAAACAAATGATGGCGTCTAAATATTCTTTTTCTGGCACACAGTGAAATGACTCACTTTCCTACAATCCTTCTGTGGGTTTGAGGTCAGCAGAGCCCACTAAGCACGCTCACGGAAGTGACGGACACAGAGTGGGAACCAGAGCTGCCCGGGCTCCCTGTGCGACTGTGAGAGGCAATTAAAGACAGCAATCGCTCTCTAACGACGGGATGCAAGGCCATCGCAAGGAAACCGTCTCATGTCACACCTACCATTGTGTCGACACGCACATGCATATTTTATTTAATTAGGCTGACTGCTGACTGCATCGAGCTGATTTGGCTGACATTTAACATGTGATGCCTCTGTTCTATTGCCTATTGAGTACAGTCAATCGCTAATGATAACTCAATCCCATAGACAGCGAAAGACAAACACACACACACAGACACACACCATTTTGGAGCCATTGATCAACCTTAGGAGAACATCTTTGTGACATGACGAAACTGGGGGAGCCAGCATGTTGCATGTTTTGTAATGTGTTTTGCTACACGATTGGAGGTGACATGTTTGTGAACGTTAGAACTTCACAAACACGTCACCTTATTCTGAAAGCAACTCCGGCTCCGTGCGTCGACATGACAACAGCACCGCTCACTCACCACTCCCTGGTAACAAGTCAAAGGGAAAAACTCTCTCTCTCTCTCTCTCTCTCTCCCTCTCTCTCTCTTTCCAACAGCTGTCTGCTTTAGTGCACAGAGCATAGAGACTCTCCGGGAGCTGTCATCAGAACGAGGAACAAAGGCACAACTGACCTTGGTGTACACAACGCATTTGCCTGCCACACACACGCATAGCCCAACACCCCATCTAGAAGCTTGCATACAAGGCAATGTAACGCTTGAGTAACAGAGAAAGACCACCAGCGGTAGAGGAGGTTGTTGGTTTGAATCCACTGTGAGAGAGAAGCTGTCACTTCAACTCTTGAGCTCAAATGGCACAGAGATAATTGTAGCATGAAAAACGAGATGGTATAAGACACACGCAAGGTTTAAGGACAGTTTTTTTTTTGTCACAGTATCTATTTTTAAGGCTTAGATAGATTTAAAAAACATATCTTATTAGCCTTGCATATAATGATCACAGGGGCTGTAACAGAAGAAGGGCTGTGGCTGTTGAGAAGTTTCTGCAAATTGAATTTAAACCCGGTCCAGTCATTTTACAGGAGTATGTCTAGACTGCCCAAAGGAGACGGGAAACAATTTTCCAGTTTTCCCCAAACTGTGGAAGACACCCAGACAGTTGAGAGAGAGTAGAACCACAGGCAGTGTAGACATACAGACAGTTATTATGTCAGACCATTATTTGTCATAAACAAGTCTCAATGCCTAGAAAGGTTTATCCAGACAGTTAAATGGTTTAAACTTTATTTACCTGAAAGTCAGGAACAATGATATTTCATATACCCAGTTCTTCCTAACTTTCTGGTTGGAAAGTGATTAAAAACACACTGGATCA
Organism: Hiodon alosoides; assembly: GCA_025775065.1. NCBI lineage: Eukaryota > Metazoa > Chordata > Actinopteri > Hiodontiformes > Hiodontidae > Hiodon > Hiodon alosoides. The sequence continues at coordinate 556 of JAOYSI010006506.1, read as the reverse complement.
CACACTTCACAACCTCTCTGCACTGCAGTTGCAGCGGAAGCTAGCACTGCACACCAGACCTCGTATTGAGTATCCCAACCAGTGGTGAACAAACGATACAGATTTCCTAACTGTCTACACCTATTCACCTTATTTACTTTAACCTGCTTCTCTAGCCTATTTTGCTTGATGGCCTTTTCGGTTACTCTTGTATGAATTGTCATTCTCTGGTTAGCTCTTGACATTTATTAAAAAAATAAATAAAAATTTTAAAGAGTGCTCAACAGAGAGGGCATGCTGACAGAGCATGTGAGTGAGAGAGAGACAAAGAGAGAGAGAGAGAGAGAGAGAGAAAGAGAGAACGTGGGAAATCGCAGTGTGGACTACTGCTGCTGAATCTATAACTCCTGCTGAGGCTTTCAGAACAAAACCGAAGAGCGGCGCGAGAGAGAGAGAGAGAGAGAGAGAGAGAGAGAGAGAGAGAGAGAGAGAGAGAGAGAGAGCGCACGAATAGAAAAACCAGAGTGGACTACTGCTGGTGAATCTATAACTCCTGCTGTGGGGGCGGAACAAAACC
>JAOYSI010006505.1:0-12790 GCA_025775065.1 Hiodon alosoides | reverse complement strand
TCTCCCGGTTCCGTCCCCTCCTCTCTCCCGGTTACGTCCCCTCCTCTCTCCCGGTACTGTCCCCTCCTCTCTCCCGGTACTGTCCCCTCCGCTCTCCCGGTGACATCCCCTCCTCTCTCCCGGTGACATCCCCTCCTCTCCCGGTGACATCCCCTCCTCTCTCCCGGTGACATCCCCTCCTCTCTCCCGGTGACATCCCCTCCTCTCATGGTGCCGTCCCCTCCTCTCACATCTATAAGGGTCAAAGGGCTCTGCCGGCGTGTAAAAAAACTGTGATATCTCATTTTTCAGATGAGATCATCATTTACTCTTGGGTGCCCATTCACAAAGGTGAGATTTAAAAAAAAAAGGGAAGAAAGCATTGGTGTAAGCCAATGAGATCCACCAGTTTATGATTAACTCAATCTTGTCAACCCGGGCCTGTCAGCTCTGTGGAACACAGGGCCAAATTCCAACCATTTACAACCCCCCTACCCCTCCAAGGTAACCATGGAAATAGTCTGTTCCCTCTTTGGTTCAGAGAGTTTTCATTAGTTTAATAGGAGCAATCTCTCCTTCTGCTTAACCAAGTGATTGACGCGTCAAATGTCACCGAATCCTGTTTTGTTTACAAGAAGTTTTCCTCCTGGCAATTTCAAACTTGCAACTGACCTACAAGGTGGTAGACGCAGAAGTGTTTGCTGACTATCCGGTGTGCGTTTGAATGAGTAACTGAGCCCTCAATCACTTTCTAGGTTTTCTTTTCTTTTCTTTTTTCTCCCTCAAGTAGACTCCCCCAGCATGTTTATAACGGAAATGACACACAGCTACTGTACCGAGAGCTGTAGTGGGAAGCCCTAGTGAGCAACATTATAAATATGAATGTTGCAATTAATTTCATAATAAATATTCCTATTAAATCAATTCTGATTGTCCCACCAGAATGTAACTGTACTCCTTTTGGTCCTGTTTGAGGAATTCTCCTTGTGAACAAATTTATCTTTGTTACATCTTATCTCTGATACTGTACTGGCCCGTCCAGAGTACCGTAGTGTGGTCGGTTCGATCTAAATGGAAATTGACTGACTTCCTCGCAGTGAGAATTGCAACAGTCACATCATGATTGAGGTCAGTAATTAACTTGAACTTCCATGGAAGAACCCCTCAGACATGAAGAAGTACTTTGCAATGTGAAGAGATCTCTGAGTGGTAAGGGTTCTTTCAAGAGATTTTCAAGTTTTTTTCATTCAGTCTTCATATTTCGTAATGGACAGTGTTGGGTAAATATACAGGCCTTCTTTCTTTAAAAATCGATTTCCTATGCGGTTGCCGCAGTGATCTTTAACCATTGTCCTTGCGGTTTAGATAATGACATAATGAGACTGGAGGTTGAGATGCTAATTGCTTTGTCCAAGCCCTGCCCGGTTGTGAACGCCTTTCCTCTGATCCTGGGAAAGAAATCTGCCGCACTTAACTCGGTGTGTTGAGTCAGGACTGTTAAATGTGCCATGCACGGGTGAAAGGCTCTAACTCCGGCACACCCACACCCCGCCGTGCGTCTCTGGACTGGCTGCACTGGTAAAAGGCTCTAACCCCGGCACACCCACACCCCGCCGTGCGTCTCTGGACTGGCTGCACTGGTAAAAGGCTCTAACCCCGGCACACCCACACCCCGCCGTGCGTCTCTGGACTGGCTGCACTCCATAATAGTAATTGTCTCACATCGGTGTAGCTAAAACACGGTGGTTACACTAGGCAGGTCACGACACCCTGATTACCTGTTTATAGAGACATGATGCAGTAAGGTAAAAGGAAAAATGTATCCATGCATAATTCCTAAAGAATATAAAGTAAAAAGCCCTGTCTAATGACAGTTTAAGCTAAGCACAATTAGCCTCTGTTTTCTCTGAGTGGCAGAAGCACGACCCTGAAACGTGTCAAAGGTTATGTATTATATTTCTTTTTAAATAAAAGGCTTTAGGCTGCTTTAACCTTAAACCTGGGTTTTATCGGACCGACACCAAGGTTGGCTAGATAAGGTGGAGCTGACGTAGCTTAGTCTATGCTCTCTGTAAAAAGGAAAGGTCCGACTGTTTTTGCATAAAGTGTGTGCTAAACACTGTATATATCTCTGCTACATTCAAATGCATCGGTCTGATCAACCCCTACCCGTGTCTGTATCCGATCTGGCCTGACACACGTCAAAAAAGCTGACGGACGTTTAATCTCGTGTCTTTAATACACTTCAGCGGTTTTTAAGTGTATTTTTAAACGCAAAGCAGTTTTGCTTGGTGATTGCGTTACATTGTAAAGTCGCTAATCAATCATATGATAAATGAAAAGTAAAAAAAAAAAAAAAAAAACTTAAATCTGGCCTGGCAATGGTGACCCAAACACCGCTGGATGGAGAGAGAGGGGAGGTCTGAAATTGTAGGTCAGCCTTTCACTGTTGTAGACATGACGTTAAACCTTTTGTAGGGACAGCAGACTGTACGTAGTAAGAGTTTTCAAGCGAGCAATGTCCCGTTTGTGTTAACTAAGGATGCTGATGGTACCATTCTATTGCAGTGTGAACTTTTCTGGCTCTTGGTGAAACTATTTTTATTCATTTTGTTGTACTCTCTTTTTGCTTTGGGAGTCCTTCTTGGGCATCTGTACCTCCTGTTTAAAAACTTAGTTGTGCTATAGTTGGCTTGTAGACATTGATAAGTTTTGAGGCCCTTTCTAGAAAAGCTATGTTATCTGTCTGCATTTATTCGGGATCGAATGGCCTGCTATTGGACCTTTATCTATACAAGCGGACAAAATGTCAAGGTTGGTTTGTTGGCGGTTGGGGAAGCGCAAATTGGTTTGCATTTGTTTTTAGGGTTTATCACCCTGATGTCAACTCTGTCAGGATGCAGAAAACCGTTTTGTTGGCTTCAGAGAAAATCCCAACCTTTTTGGCCAATGAGTTAAATCTATGAAATCTTTGTGTTTTAGTACACGAGGGTGTGGATCCCTGACCCAGAGGAAGTGTGGAAGGCTGCAGAGATCACCAAAGATTACAAGGAGGGGGAACCTATTCTGCACCTCCAGCTCGAAGATGGATCGGTAATCTCCGTCTTATCTCCCCCCCCCCCTCAAAGTCTCAAAGGGTTTTCCTTTTCATATATTTTTAATGGAAGTCTACACAATAATTTTGACTATTTGACTGCGAATTTTCCAGTTCTTTTGTTGTGGAGGAGGTTAGAAGACTGGAATAAGACTTGTATAAGAGGCGGTGATTGAACAGGCTTACACAGACCGAAGCAAGCTCCTCTGTTATCACTTTTGACAGGCTGTAGTTGTTTGTGACTCCCCCATCAGAGTTCATGGATGTGGAAGCTGTGAAATATTGATCGTGTTTTGGGACACAAGGGTGTGCGAAAAGTAGAATGGAAATAAAGGAAATAAAGTCATTTCGAAGCAGATATCACTCCCTTTCATGTGCATACCTGTAGTGGAAGGCCTCGTTCACCTTATATTTCACATGAATTGGGAGTATTTGTTACATATTGTCCTAGAGTCATTGCAATATCATCGCACCCCTGGCAATGTGTATGTGTGTACACACGCTTGTCTCACCCCGTCGCGTATTTCAGACGCTGGAGTACAAGGTCGGACCCAAAGACAACCCGCTGCCTTTCCTACGGAACCCAGACATCCTGGTGGGCGAGAACGACCTCACCGCACTCAGCTACCTTCACGAGCCGGCCGTCCTGCACAACCTGCGGGTTCGATTCCTCGAGTCCAACCACATCTACACCTACTGCGGTGAGCCTTAACGGAACTGGAGTCCCGCCCCCAGGGTTGGGACCTCCCCCTCTAATTGGCTTTCCCTGTCTGAGTTTTAAATGTAGTGTGTCATGATCATTGTCCTTAAGCAGAACTCTCTGTTAGCAGCTGGTGGTGTAGTGGTGACAGGTGACAGGCTTGTAACCGTAAGGTTCAAATCCCAGCTGTTGTACCCTTGAGCCAGGTACTTAACCTGAATTGCTTCAGTAAAATATCCAGCTGTATAACTGGACGAAATTGTAAACTCTGTAAATTGTAAACTTCGCTTTGGATGAAAAGCGTCTGCTAAGAATCTAAAATGTATAATATAAATGTAAGTTCAAGTCAGCAATGACTGATTAAACCATCAGCCAATCAGAAAGGGACACTACGTCTTTGATGCCCATTTGCTGAAATTAAGTTGTTTTATAGACTGTAGCATTGTCAGGATGTGAATGGTATCAGGATTATATTTATCTCACAGTCCGACCTGAACATATAATGGAGAGGAGTGTGTGCAGACGAGGGATGCAGTTTAAACTGAACACGCAGACAGTATTCTGCCTGTGGAAAAACTAGTTTATCCTGTTTTATCCAGTTCAGCAGTGATCATCTGGAAACACCCAAGCCTTTGTTTGGAAATTCTATAGATTTTTTAAATCAAGCAGGCATGGTTAGGTAATCGGATCTTATGTGTGGAATAATGGGTGGGTGGAGGAGGAAGACAGAAATCTTAACAGCTGTTGGTTACATCTCCTTTGACAATATCTTCCTTCCATCGTCAACTCAGGAAGCAAGGGAGCCTCGTAACGCGAACGTCGTCTCCGTCTGGCAGCCTCTATGTTGAGGGAATGTCTGTCAACAAAAGGCGACAATATTTCTTTCCAGATCAGAAAAATTACTACTTTAATAGATTTGACTTTTTGATTGTGTCGTAGAGCCATGTGGAAAGCCACGTTTTAAATTCTTCTTTGTTTTTTTAACCTGTTTGAAAAAACTTTTTAAATAAACAATCCTCAGAACAACAGCACATGGAACCAGGACAAACGTTTTCCTTTATATGCCCATCGTTGTTCTTCATTACCAACCAGCATCCTTGTAAGCAAGGTATTTTTTTAAAGAGGTAACAGTTAATTCTGTGTCATTAATGGTAAGGTGCACCAATTCCTCCCCCCAAAATGAGGAAAAGCAGGTAACCAGTGACATCACCGTTAGGTCCTCCTTGCACTGGGAGGCCTGGCAATAGTAAAACTGCACCTCCACCATAAGATTTCTTCTCTTTTTGTGGCTCAGCGCTGCTTTGAGTAAACGAAGGTGCGAGAAGCCGGCCTGAAGCACGGTACCCGGGCTTCCGGACGGGCAACTTCCCCTCCAGAACTGACACTGTGGCTCTGTGCCCCACCATCAGGGTGCCAAGCTAAGAGGGAGTGCCTCTCAGACGCAGAATTCGGCGTCCTTTGTTGTAGGATCCTGATGTTCGCGGTAGCATGAAGACGCTTTTCACTTTGAATTCCAGATAACTGGGCGTGCCTTTACGTTCAGCCCATGTAATTGTTAACAAATATTTCCCCATTAGAATATAAGTTAATGGGTACCTATCTTGTCCATCGCAGCCATGAGGGAGAATGGAGAGCCAATGAGTGAGGCTGTCTCAAAGGGGAGAAATTGTGACCGGCTTTAAGGGCTGTGTTGTCATGCCTACTGTTGTCACAGCGACGGTTCCTACATCCCAGCTACACCCATCGCCTGCAGTCGCTCATCACTGCTTTTCCCGTCGGCGACGGAGTTCAGACACCTTGTCTGGTTTCAGCTCTTCGCCTTGCCGTGAAGCCTCTTTCCCATCTCACCTTTGCTGTTGACTGTGCCTGTGTCTGTTGCATGGAGAGCGGACCTGGCCAAAAAGGCTTGGGATGTGGCCCTCAAGTCATTTGTTTAATCACACAACGTGCGCGTTTCAGAGATGTACTCTGTGCACAGTATCTGGCAAAAATTTTCGGCAAAAGCTAAAACCAAATGTCACCAGTTGGGGCAAATCTCCAGGAAGGATGCACCTAAATAATTATTGTTCATGGGTGGCATTTCTGTGGAACTGCATATGGAACATCGATTTGCATTCTGCCCCAAAGATTCAGGACTCGGAGATCTATAGCAGAGTGATGACGAGACACAAACACTCTGTCACAAGACCCATCCTCCACCAACATCAGAGTTACTCACCAGAGCAAGTGTGGGCTTTGTCTTTTATGATAATTTACATGTAGCCAAGTGAAATTAGGGGCAAGAAGTAGTTTTGGATGTGACAGCTTTTGTAGGCCAATGTTCCTCAAGTGCATTGTCAACGAGTCCCCAATTCTCTCTCCAGAACTCCAGAAACGGATAAAATAAAATAAACATTTAAAAGTGAGTTGATCTGCTAAGGCAGGCTTTGCCAATGGGGTAAATTATCCCAAACCCAGTTGAGACTAAGTAGCAGTTGCTTTCTCCACGTTTTACCCAGTATCCCCTCCTTTCCTTTCCAGGGATCGTCTTGGTGGCCATCAACCCATACGAGCCGCTGCAGATCTATGGAGAGGAGGTGATCAACGCATACAGTGGTCAGAACATGGGAGACATGGACCCACACATCTTCGCCGTGGCTGAAGAGGCCTACAAGCAGATGGCCCGGTAACGATACGCCTCCTCCAATCTACTTGCACCGGAAGACTGCTGGGGGCAGGGGGCACTGTGTTATAACTAATGAGATGGCCTCCTCCAACCGTACACCAGCACCTCGCCCGGAAGGAGTCCTGGTTTCACAACTCCTACCAGGTCCTGTTTTTTTTTGTGTGTGTCTCCTCTGTGGGTTCACGTTTTGTTCGCGGTGTCTCCCCACACAACCCCCCGGCCCAGTGTTAGGGATTCGTTCTGAGGGACCGTGCTGTCCTTGTATTGCTCAGAGCTTATGAAGGCATTTTTGATAACTGGTTTTAGAATGCCCTTAACTAGATTCGGTGACATTATCGGCAATATGCAGTAGACCACTCCATTGGTAAAATGGTTTCGTCACATGACATGCAGGGACTGCATCATCAGCCAAAACGTCTGAAGTGATCTTCAGAGAAACGCTTCAGGAGAAGTGATTCTAGCCTCAAGCAGGAGCAGTAATTTAAAAAAACAACAACCCAACAACAGCCTGGCAGGTTTTGAGCCTTCAGTTGGCTAATGGAGGACGTGGGAGGATAATTGCAGTGATCATGATGACTATGGGTATCGCTGTCCGCCTTCAGGTCACGTCCCTGACACACTCTTCTTCTGTTTTTATCTGATACTCTATTCTGAAACAAAAAAACCTGGAACGGTTCTGTTCACGACCAGAAAGCCTCGCTCGCACCATGTTAAAGAAGGTCTTCACTGACACGTGCCATTTGGGAAATAACTACGGAGAGAGGCTTACGGAGACTGCATTTCCCATAATTCCTCTTGACACCACGCTGGTCTTGGGAGCATAAAGTAGAAATATGGGTCGGTCAGGAGGAACAATATACAATCATTTCTGGCCCAGTGCGCTACACAACATTTCCGAATATAAATCAGGAACAAAGCATTATTAAAGAATATTAAAATTAAATTAATTAAAATTCCTAGCTGGCTTTGGGAGATCTGAAACAGGGTCTAGATTACTAATATTAATGGTACTAGAAGGGTTGCCTTTATCATTTTAATGGGACTCTGATCTTCAGAGACAGGCTCTGATTGGAAAAAATAATTTTGTCCTAACTTTAGTGTTTACTATTAATTATGGACAATGGCTGTGGAGCAGGATTATTTTAAAATAGACAAAACCAAAACTGTATATCTGTCCATTGTGCTTGGATTCGGAAGGTTGTGGTAATGTAGCCTGGAAATTGCATTAAGAAATGTGTCGTGGCATTTATTGGTCCATAGATCATCAGGTTTGCGGTAGAGAAGACAAGCTGCATTGACTGTATATTGAGAATAAATGTTTTTGGCCATTGGTCTCTGAGGGCCAGTCTCAGACGTTCACACTGTCTGTGAGTTGAGAAATGGTGAAGGGGTGCGTTTGGATGAAGCTGTTGTTTTTCCGGACCCCGCCCGTAGGAAGCCTTCATGTGTGATTAATCTTACTCCGGACACATGCGTAGCGGGGGGAGAGGTTCAAAACCCTACGTTGGGAGGAGAGGTTCAAAACCCCACGCTCGTGTCAATAGGGACTGCCAGCTGATTCCAATCAACGGTTGAAAATTAAAGTGCAGCTCGGTCGCCCACGTTAAACTAAACGAGTCAACGTTTTCAATCAGGATGACGGGGCACGTTTTTAATGATTTAGAAGCGTGTTCAGTAGTAGTGGGCAAGGAAATGGACGTGTCACCCTGCTACTGGTTTAAATACTAGATCTCCTGTTGTACCTTTTTGCGAAATGTGCCTAACCTGCTTCAGTTGAAACATAGCTGGCTAAATGGTTAAAACCTGCCCAGCTCCATGTGGATAAGAAAATCATTCATAATGTAACGCATAGATGACCATGTCCCCGATCTGATGTGGTGAGGAGTCCTGACGTGGCTTTACGAGCCGGGGGGGTTGCCAATGCTCCATGGGGAGCACACGCAGTCCATTAGCAGATGACACCGGAGGCTCCCTGGGACCATGGTTGAGACTATGAACAAGGTCACCGCCTGCCTTTTGGGGAACTCCGCTTTGGTAGGGATGGTGGTGCCTTAGTTGTGTGTACGCTCCCTTAGAGTCTAATGCCAGTTGGTTTTATCTAGAAGGCAGCATTGAAAAGGGGCATATTTAATCGGCTCCCAAGCCCATCTAGAAGTGGTGACAGAAGTTGTGTGGTGAAGGCGGATTCGGGTCTTCCTGTCCCGTTTCAGAACTGCGGGGCTGCCCCAAGTCACGAGAGATGGAAGGATGGGGAGAGACTGGTTAACTCCCTGTTTTTGCTTCTATTTATCTCACTCTTTCATGTTCTTTTGTGTTGTCATCCGTCTTGTATTGCTGTGATGCACTTTCCTGCACTGCAAAAGGAGTCCAGGATAGCAACCATAATGCCGTCTCCCCCGTGTGTCCCCTCAGAGACGAAAAGAACCAGTCCATCATTGTGAGCGGGGAGTCGGGGGCAGGGAAGACGGTGTCTGCAAAGTACGCCATGCGTTTCTTCGCCACAGTCGGAGGCTCAGCCAACGACACCAATGTGGAGGAGAAGGTGTTGGCCTCCAGCCCAATCATGGAGGTGAGTAGTGGAGACCGTCGCAATTAAACTACTCTGAGGCTGTGGGGATCGTGACCAGCAGGGCTGAGATCCAATCGTGTTTTAGTGTCAATGCTGGCTCTCGGACAAAGTGGGGGGGGATTTCTCAATTATTTCAAACCCGCCAAAAGCTGAGCTTCTCTCTTACTAGACGTGTGTGCGGATGAGGGTTCCCAGAACTCCTTCCTTATTCATCAATCATGTTTCAAAGCAGCCCCGTTATTTACCACTGATATTCCTTTTCCCCTTATTTACTTACCGTTTGGTCACCCCAGGCCATCGGGAACGCCAAGACCACCCGTAACGACAACAGCAGTCGCTTTGGAAAATACATCCAGATAGGCTTTGATCGGCGTTACCACATAATTGGCGCCAACATGAGGACCTACCTGCTGGAGAAGTCCAGAGTAGTCTTTCAGGTGAGCAGGTGGGATTTTTGGGTGACGTTGGGGGTAAGGTGTGCCGGAGGCTTCTGTCGTGGAGCACAATAGAAATCTTGAACAATATCGAAATCTCCAGCTGTGCTAGCGGGATGCGCACCTGCAGTGCAGAGCCATTACACTCAGTTAGTATTCACTGTTCTCAGGGGGACCAGTCTCGGGGAGTGAATTAAAGCACGCCCCGGTTGAAAGAGGCGGTTGCAGTAGTTGTGCAATAAATTTACATTCATTTAATTAATTTTATGAAAAATCGGTCCATGGGTCAAAATCCCTGGTGGAAAACGAAGACTGACCTCGACGTTGTTGACTCCCAGGACATTATTATTATTTTTTTTAAATCGAGCCCTTTGACGGCAGACACACTGGTCAGGCCATCTCTGAGTGACACTGTGTGTTTGTGTCGAAGGCTGAGGACGAGAGGAATTACCACATCTTTTACCAGCTGTGTGCTTCTGCCTGCCTTCCGGAGTTCAAGGACCTGGCACTGAGTAAGTGTCCTGGCAGCGAGACCACCCAAATGCTTTTTACGTCCCGGTCAGTGATGAATGGGTTCTGCCAATCTACTAAATGAGTATGTATTTTGCAGAAGGTAGTTGACATTACATCCTAACTTGTCAACCTGGAGGTTAGAGTGAGTGAGCCCAATGCAGTCCATACACACTGCTGTGATGGCCATGTACAAACGGCCATATACGTAAAAAATATAACTGAATCTGTCTGTTAAACGTGACGAATGATTCATCTGTATTTCAGATAAACCGGTGGCTTATTCAGATGAACTGAAATATGGGTTTTTATTAGCCTAAATTTCTAAAGAAGGCCAATAAACAGTATTTTTTGCATAAACCCCCAGAATGTGGGTTCTCTTTGTCCATTAGGATCTGTGATGACAAACGTTGAACTTCCAGCAGTTGGCTGTTAGTAATGAATGTTTTTCCACCCGATAACCACCCCAAGCTAGTGCAGAAGACTTCACGTACACCTCTCTTGGTGAGAACATCTTCATAGAGGGGGTGAATGACGCTGAGGACTTTGTGAAGACCAGGAATGCCTTTCATCTGTTGGGTAAGGCCACGCCACGGGCAGGTAACTGCATAGATGGCACCGCGTAGAGCCACTTCTCTCACGTGTGCTTTTCACGCCCACCCCAACCTAATGCTGAAGCTTACTCAGTCCCAGCAACACTAAGAGAAGTTGACCGTTTCTGCTGGGGGAAGCTTTTGTGCGGCAGAACTTCAAATTGTATTGCAGCTCGTAACCTGACCCATGAATGGTTTGTGACTGTGTCCTGTGTTGTACGTACGGCGTATGGCTGCGTCCTGTTGTGAAGTGACTGTGTCCTGCTCTACGCCATGCAGATGTGAAAGAGGGTCACCAGATGAACATCTACAAAATAATGGCCTCCATCCTGCACTTGGGCAATGTGGAGATCCGTTCTGAAAGAGATGGGGATTCCTGCCACATCTCTGTGAGTAACCTCTGTGAGCCGTGTCACGCCTCATCTTCTTTTTATCGCACACAGAATTGTCCCTACGCAAACGGCTAAGTCCTAAACCCAGTAATTCCCTCACCCCTTTCTCTCTCTTCTACCCCGTTCCACTGCCCCTGGCGCACACCTGCAGAAGGAGGACCCTCACCTGCACCACTTCTGCCGCCTGCTGGGGGTGGAGCAGGATCAGATGGAGCACTGGCTGTGCCACAGAAAGCTGGTGACCACGTCCGAGACCTACGTCAAGAACATGTCGCTGGCGCAAGCCAACAACGCCCGCGGCGCCCTGGCCAAGCACATCTATGCGCACCTGTTTGATTGGATCGTCCAGCACATCAACAAGGCCCTGTACACCACCTCTAAGCCGCACTCCTTCATTGGGGTCCTGGACATCTACGGGTAACCGAGAGGCGCCGAGAAGTCGCTGTTCTTTCAGTTGTGCTTCTGCACGCCTTCCTTTTTAGGGAAAAGCCCCGCTGTACCTTTAATTCGGAAATTCGTGCGGTGTATTTGCGGGCTGTCTATTAAGTCCTGTGCGTATATTGAGTAAATTTGGCAGTTGTGTTTTCACCTCGGATGAAAGCCAGGTGTAGTTGTTGTGGCTGAGAGCAACGCTGTTTTGTCGAACTGTACCGCCGTCCCGCCTCGTCTTCTTTCTCAGTGGACAGAGGCCTAACGAGCTTCTTGTGAAGAGTGAATGACGCGAGTAATCAATTGGTTGCGCGATTGCGTGTGAAGAGACCATGGACCGGTGTGTCTGTCATAGGTTGAGGTTCTCCTCTCTGAAGTCTCTCTTCTAACTACAGAGCAGAATTGATCCTCTGTGATTCAGCGATGCACTCTTTGCCTCTGCAAGGCCAAATTGGCTCTCAGCAGCCAGGTAGATTATTGATAAACACTGGAAGTATGAAAGAACAGAGAGATAAAAACTTTAGCCTTGTGCTAGTTCTCTTGCTATCGATCAGAACCAGAGCTTCAGCCCTTTTGGTCTCTTCGCAGGTTTGAAACGTTCGAGTTCAACAGCTTCGAGCAGTTCTGCATCAACTACGCCAACGAGAAGCTTCAACAGCAGTTCAACTCGGTCAGTGTGAAACAGGACTCGCTCTTTTTTTGCTTTTTCTTCACCACTTTTGTGACGATTTCCAGTTTTTATCCCCAAGGCTCTGTATCATGAGGAGTTACAAAGGAGCTAATGTTACTGCTACTTTATTGAGTTGGTGTGATTCAATTACGTGAGGGGAGGAGGGGAGGAGGGGAGGAGGTAGCATAGCGCCTCCTTGCCGTATGACTGCCATACAGCACATGGGTTTTATCAGAGACGCTGAGAGACAAATAATGTAATTTCTGGGATAGTACCATGTCTCTGCCAAACAAATCTAATCCAATCAAAGTTTTTGCTCTCACCTATAAGAAAGCGATGCAAGATATAAATAAATGCACCTTCCGAGCCCTTAAAGGCAATACTGTTTCCATCACGGCGGGTGAAATCAGATTGAAAACGCACAGTAATATAACAGAGCTGCCCCGAGGGCCCTGTCAAACGCTTTTTAACCGTTACGGTAAAAATGTGCTCCCATGCGAAATTCTGCACGCCGTGGTGCCGTTACTGTGAGTCACTCTGCTCAAAGTCGAGGGAAGCTGACTCAAGTCTGAAGAAACCCGATTGTATCTGCGGAAGTCAGGGGGAAGGGTATTCCAGGACACAATGAGAGCCTGAAGTGACCTGGGCAATGACGCAGTTCAGGCTTCTGAGAGACACCCTTCTTTTAAAACGCAAGACATTGCTGCACACCCCATTTTGAACGCAGAGAACCTTGATACAGTAATAGAAACACT